>VZTR01026921.1:18073-31402 GCA_013400775.1 Chaetops frenatus | reverse complement strand
GACCATTCCAGTATTTTATCAACTTCTTCCTAATACCCAGCCTGTATTTCCCTTGGCTCAGCTGCAGGCTGTGTCCTCTGGTTCTGTCAGTGCTGCCTGGTGAAAGAGACCAAGCCCCACCTGAGCACAGCCACCTTTCAGGGAGTTGTAGAGAGTGCCAAGGTCACCTCTGAGTCTCCTTTTCTCCAGGCTCAACACCCCCAGCTCCCTCAGTGCTTCCTCACAGGGCTTGTGCTCCGAGCCCCTCAGCAGCCTCCTCTGGACTCTCTCTCGAGAGCCTCAACATCCTCCCTGAACTGAGGGGCCCAGAACCACGATAGAACCCATTTAATGGAGCTGGGGGCAGGGGCTGGTGTCACCTTGTGCCACGTAGAGGATGGCTCGGGCTACGCGCAGCCTCTTCTCCCGCGCAGTGACCTCCAGCCCGTCCAGCAGGCGCATGGCGTGGGTGCGGTGCTGCGTCCGCTCCAGCTCCGGCCACTTCTTGTCCCGCACTGCAAAGCAAAGCAAAGCAAAGCAAGGCAAGGCAAGGCAGGGCTTTGGGCACGGCCCCCACTGCAGGCACGCTCGCAAGGACCTGGCACAACAGAGCCTGGTAACGTGGGGCTGCTGGGGAAATGACTCCCAGGATCTGTGACGGCCGAGGGGCATCTCCTGCTGTCCAGCAGGTGATTGGATCCGTCATGGAACCGTGGAATATCCTGAGCTGCATGGGACCCACAGGGTCATCCAGTCCAACTCCTGGCCCTGCACAGGACACCCCAAAATCTCACCAGGTCCCCAAGAGCATTGTTCAAACACTCCTGGAGCTCTGGCAGCCTCGGGGCCGTGCCCATTCCCTGGAGCACCTGGTCAGTGCTCAGCACCTTCTGGGGAAGAAGCTTTCCCTGATCTCCAGCCTGACCCTCTCTGACACAGCTCCAGCCCTTCCCTGAGTCCTGTCCCTGCTCACAGAGAGCAGAGATCAGAGCTACCCCTCGGGAGGAGTTGCAGACTCCAGTGAGCTCTGGCATCAGGCTCTTCTTCTGCAGCAATAGAAATCCCTGTCCCTCCTCAGGAAGAGAGGAATCCAGAAAAAGGCTCTTACTGTGGATCCTGAAGTCCTCCTCAAAGCATTTTCGGTTGAGCTGGAACTCTGGCCCCTCCGTGTAGCTGTACAGCTCTGCCAAAAGAGGAGAAGCTCCAACAACCTGCACCAAGCTGCAACTCAGCCCCGGGAACTGCAGCTTTAGCCAAAATATATAATTGTAATAAAACACCACCCATTGTAAGGCAAAAAATATTAATTACACATATCCTGTCTCTTTTAACATCAATATGGCATTTAAATATAGCAATATATATAAATATACAGTGATAATGGAATTGACAGAGCTCCTTTAATTCTACCAGGAGAGGAAATCACAGCCAATGAATTGATCCATCATGGAAGAATTCCTTACCTGACAGCTCTGCTGTCCATTTGTCCGTGTCTGCATATTCAAACTCCAGGTCTGGCGACTCGGAATAGCCCTGAAAACACGGGGGAAAGAATCCGTTCCATTAGAGCGTATTTCAGGAAAACCAAAATCCCTGAAAACACTCACAATTCACCTCATCCTCCTGCAAATCCAGGGCTGGTTTTCCTGGTTTAGGGACCAAAAACATTCCTGCAGCAGCACAAACGTTACCAAGGCAACTCCTGCCCACCTCCTGCGTCTCCATCAGCGGTGCCGTATGGAGCCACCGCAGCACCCCCAAAGCACGGGGGGAGCCCCCGGAGCACAACAAACACGGCAGGAGACAGGGAGAGGCTTCTGTGAGAATATGGGAGCTCTCAGAGCTCGCCCGTTTCACACAGAATTGGGAAAATTTGGGCTATCCCCCTGTGCCATCCCAGCAGATGGGATTAGAGAGGATGAAAGAACTCCAAACAGCTTTGGAGAGGCTGCAGAAACACCCAAAGGGGAACCCTGAGAGCACAAACTGTCAGCTCCCTTTAGGGAAGTCATGAACATCAGCCCACAGCGTTTCAGGGCACCCAGCCCCAAGAGGGGCACACACAGCAAGACCCTCACAAATTTTGGGATCCTGAGCACGGGGTAAATCCACACCAGAACTCTCCTGAATTATGAGGCTCCCACTCCTGAGCACGGTGAGGATCCAGAACAGAATCCTCACAAACTTGGAGGCACCCACTCCTCAGCGAGGGGCACACATACAGAAGTCTCCCAAATTTCGGAGACCCACACCTGAGTGAGGGGCAGACATACAAAAGTCTCCCACATTTTGGGGCACCCACTCCTGAACAGGGGGTAGACCCACACCAGAACCCTCTCAGGACAGGGAGAACCCCTGAACAAGGAGCAGAGCCACAGCAGAACCATCCAAAATTTTGGGGCACACATTCCTGAAGAAGGAGCAAACTCAGAACCAAACCCACACGAATTTTGGGGCACCCACCCCTGGAAGAGGTGCAAGGCCATAGCAGAACTCTCCCGCTCCTGACAGAGGGGCAGGCCCACAACAGAACAACCCAAATTCCAGGAGTCTGAGGGAGGAATAGCTCCAACCCCCCGCCTTGTGCTGGCTCTGCTCTGCTGGGAGCCCCCCCAGCACCTCCAGTTCTCCCAGATTCCCCCTCACGTCCCTCCCCTGGCATTCCAGGGACCTTTCTTAGGAATCCCTGGGAGTGAACGGCTCTGGGGCCATCCCAAGAATGAAACACTTTGGAAAAGCCCCGGGACACCTCAGCTCCAAACAACCCTCCAGACCCCCACGGCTCAGGGTGACCCCAGGACCGCGGGGTGCCCTTGTAGGGCTGGTTACCTCTTGCTGGATCCACCCCTGGTCCGAGCACGGCAGCGGCACCCGACACCCCCCGCCCCGGGCTGGTACCGACCGGTAACACCGAGAAAACCCTCGGATGGGCTGTGAGACCCCCGGGCCACTCCTGTCACCCCCGTTTGGGAGCGGCGGACCGAGCCACCCTCCGCGCCCCAGCCCGGCCACAGCAACCCGGACCTGGGGAAGGAAGGGATGGATGAACGGGAAACCGGCACCGACCGAGACCAGGCAGGGTCAGGGCAACCCCGGTTCCGAGTACGCCGGGCAGGGAGAGGCCTCTCGGCTCCAACAGCCCGGGGCCACTGCGCCACGGAACCGGTACCGAGGGAGCGGCCGGTCCTGGGACCAGTACTGGAGCACTGGGGCCACTGGGCCGGCTGGCGGTGGGCTGGTCCCAGGAAAGGCGGTACCCACGCAGGGCTGGAAGAGCCGGGCTCTGGCACCCGCAGGCACCGGCAATACGGGCACTGGCACCCCTCGACACCGGCACCCACCGGGCCCCACAGACACCGGCACCGCCCTGGGCACCGGCACCCATGGGCAGGCCCTGGACGAGGCCCGGCGCGGCCCGCCCCGCCCGGGAAGGCCGCCCCGCTCCCGGCGGCGCTGACCTCGGAGTCCTTGCNGCCCCCGCGCGGCCATCTTGGGTGTGGCGCGGCCCCGGGCGCTGCCATGCTGGGTGTGGCACTTCCGCCCTCTCCCCAGGGCGGGGCCCGGGTGCTGGGCGCCGCCATGTTGGGAGTGGCAGGAACAGGCAGAGCCCAACTTGACGGGCCTGGAACAAAGGAAGCGTCTGGTGAAGGGGCTGGGGGGGCTCAGACCCCACAGAGGGGGGACCTGGTGGGGCTCAGAGGAACCTGACAGGGTTTAAACCCCAAGTTAAGGTGCCATCGGGCTTAAAAGAGAGTGATACCCCAAATTCCAGAGTTGTGGCAACGCTCAGAGAATTCTGGGGGACCCAATTCCCGCCCAGAGGTGACCAAAGGGAGATTCTAGCCCTGCCCCTGGGCTCGGAAACAACTCAAGGTCCCCCAAGACACCAAATAAACCACCCACAACGAAAAGCACTTCATTTTTCCTAACAGTTTAATTAGACTTTAATGATTTATTGCTCATCTGCAAGGATTAATATTGCATTCATTAAAAATCATTCATATACAAAATAAACCTCTCGCTCCCGGCCCGACGCTGCCGCCACCGCCGCCATCACCCCCGGGCTGCCCCAACATGGCTTTTCCAGACACGGAGCCCTTGAGCCGAGAATGCAGCCGGGATGGGTGGGAGAAGGGGAGCCGGGACCCCCGGGCGTGGGGGGGCTCGCAGGGAAGGGGGGGGATGCTCCCAGTCCTTCCCACAAACGCCCATCCCAGCTCGCTAAGCCGTCCCCAGTGGGGTCTGGGGGATGGTGGAGGGGACCCAGGTGATCCCCAGGATCTGTGGGGGAGCGTGGCAGGATGATCCCCAAAATCTACGGAGCGAGCGGCCAGGAGGAGACCAGGCAGGGTGGGAAAGAGGAACAGTTAGAGGACATGGAGGAGGGGATGAGAGGGGGATGATCTCAGCACCTCTCCCATGTCCTGGTCCCCCAAGGAGCTTTGCACCCCTAGACCTGTGCATTCCCCGGGAAGGACCTGTCCAGGTGGATCGCTGCAAAGGTGGGAAGGAGCAGCTCCATGATCCGGGAGGTGCCAGCAGCTCCCTCCCTTCCTTGGGTGGGGAAAGGAACAGGAGATTGGGGGGGGATAAAAAAAAACAAGAGGAACCTCAGTGGGGTGGAAGGAGCTTTCCACACCCCAGCACAAGCTGGGAAAGGGAAATGTCAGCAGGGAGGGCATGGAGGAGGTGATGGGAGCAGCCAGGACACATAGGGAGAGGAAAAAAGCAACAGGGAGCAGAGGGGCCAGGCTGGGCTATGGGGAAGGCTCATCTCTGCATCCAGCTCAAAAATAAAACAGTGAAACACCCCCAAAACCCACCGCAGACACCCTCAACACCACCCAGCGCTTCCCAGTGGGAAATGGGAAGGCGGCCATGTCCTCTTTAAAACATCTGAAAACATCCCCACCCTCTAAAACATCTCTGTAATGATGAAAAAAGGAAAAGAGGAAGAAAAAAAACAAATAGAACGAAAAAAAAAGTTTAAAACTCAATTAAGGTGCAGTTTGGCTAAAAAAAAAACCAAACAAAACAAAACAAAACCCCAGAAAACCTAGGAGAGATGAGGATAATGCTGGGAAAGCGACCCCCATCCGGATTCAGATTAGCACCCTGAAACACTGAACTCCCCTGGACCCAGGTGGCCAGCAAGCCCAGGCCAGTGGCCACCACACCTGGGCCGCCTCAGTGCAGGGACCTGGGCTGGGCTTGGGCACAGTCACCCCCTTTGCCAGGTGTCCTGCAGGCCACTCTGCTCCCAGGAAGCACCCGGAGCAGGGATCTAGCAGCTAAAACTGGGCTCTTTAAGGCAATTTAGAAGTTGCAGATAATCCACACAAAGAAATAGAAGGTAAGGTAGAAGAGCATCTCCGGATCCGCAGGGAGCCCGGCTGAGACCGACGTGGGCTGGAAAGGTGGGAAAAATACAAAATAAAAGCCAAAATAAACCATTGCTGCAGGAATGAAGTGCCCTTGGCACAGCAGGAAAGGGAAAGCCCCTCCTGGAGCCAGGGCTGGGAATCAGAGGCTTCAGCCACATGAAAGCAAGAAGCAAATCCCAGGCTGTCTGGCAAGATCAGACAGGGATGCGATCATGGAAAAGGGGGAGAAAAGAAAACCTGACCTTAAAATCACAGATAAAATGTAAAAACAGGTTCTGGTGGTGGTGGTGGTTAAGAAAAGAAAAAAAGGTAAACCAAAATAAAAATTATTTTTAAAAATAATCTCTCAAATGTTGCCTTGTGTGGTCTGGTCCTTCATGGAAATGGTCCCGTCAGTATCTAGGAGAGAAGGAAGGGACAGTGAGGGACATGGGAGGTGCTGCTGGGCCAGAGCATCCCCAGGCATGGGATTCCAGACTGCTTTGGGTTGGCAGGGACTTCAAAGCTCATCTCATTCCATGGGCAGGGACACCTTCCACTATCCCAGGTTGCTCGAAGTCCTGTCCAGCCTGGCCTTGGACACTGCCAGGGATGGGGGGGGGCAGCCACAGCTGCTCTGGGCACCCTGTGCCAGGGCCTCCCCACCCTCACAGCCAGGAATCCCTTCCCAATATCCCATCTATCCCTGCCCTCTGGCAGTGGGAAGCCATTCCCTTTGACCTGCCACTCCATTCCTTGTCCCAGGTCCCTCTCCAGCTCTCCTGGAGCCCCTTTAGGCACTGGAAGGGGCTCTGAGCTTTCTTGGGAGCCTTCCAGCTCTCCCAGAGCGGCTCTAGCCCTCAAAGCATTTTCATGGCCTCTTTTGGACACATTCCAGCAGCTCCACATCCAGGGCTGGAGACCCTGGAGCTGGAGGCAGAACTCCAAACCGATGGGGAGCTGGGACTTCCTGCCCTGGAAGTTCTCACCTGTAGTAGTTGGGTTTGAAAGGCCCATTTTTGTTGAGTCCCAGGTATTTGGCCTGATCGTCCGTCAGCTCCGTCAGGTGGGCGTCGAACGATGGCAGGTGCAAACTGGCCACGTACTCATCTGGGAATGGGAACAGGGAAAATGGGATCGGGGGGTCCACATCCCCCACCACAGCATGGGGAGGCCTGGCTGGGCAGCACCTCAGATTCACCACCACCCAAAGCAGAGCTGAACCCAAACCCAGGCTGGAGGTGCCCTAGAGGCAAAAGGAGGGCATGGAAAATCCCAGGGAAGGGAGGCTGCAGGATGTGGGTGCTTCCCACGCTCCAGAACACTAACGAAAATAAATCAAATAACCCCCATGTATTTTAAGGTCACTGCCTCTGGTGGCTTCCCTGAACTCACTGTCCCTCTGGAAGTGTTTCCTAGCCCAGGTCTGAGTTCTCCTGACACTGCTGGCACACAGATTCCCTAGGGAAAAATCATTTCCTTCACTCACCCATCTTCTTCGGCAGCAGGTAAACGTCCTGCTTGTACCGGCCCTCGGGAGCGTTGTAGAGTTCAATCAGAGCCAGAGCCTGTGGAGAGCACAGGGATAAGCTGGGAACAGCCAGGAATGGCCACCAACCTGGGCAGCACAAAGCCCACAGAGGCAGAGAAGGAACTGGGAGCTGGAGGGACAGCACAACCATTCCCTTGAGGGAAAGGCTCCCACCATGGGTACATCCCTCCCTGGGTCTCCATAATCCCACTGGAGGCATCACAGAGCAGGGATGAGATGCCAGCCAGCTTGTTTGTAGCATCTGGGCTCAACAGCCCAGGGAAAAACATGAGGATGGTTTAGGGTTAGCAGCTCTTCTCGTCTTAAAGCATCCAGCTGCTGTGGCACACGGAAAAGGAGGGGCTGCTCCTCAGAAACTGAGACCATCCAAAAACCAGGGTCATTCCTTCAGGAGAGATGAAACTGCATTCCCCAAGTGATGGCTTCCACTGCTAGGAACCAGTCCAAAACACAGGCCTGTTCTCTGGCCATTTGGGCTGACAGGAGTGAGCATAAGGGAATTCCCCACTGTCAGCCTGCCTCTCCTCCCCCACGAGCACCAGTGCCACCAGTCCTTTTTGTGTTCCCAGTCCCATCAATCCCCTCGGTGTTCCCAGTGCCACCTGTACCCTCCGTGTTCCCAGCCCAAACAAACCTTGCTTCAAGGTAAGCTCAAAACTGTACTAGGTGGGCTTAAACCCATGCTGGGGGAGCTTAAACCTGTGCTGGGGAAGGCTAAATCCATGCTATGGGGGCTCAAATCTGTCCTAGGGGGGGCTCAAACCTGTGCTGGGGGAGCTTAAATCTGTGCTGGGGGAAACTTAAACCTGTCTTCCAGCCCAGCAGGATCTGTGCCATGAAACCACTCATTTAAAAGCTCTCCCAAAACTTGCTGTACCCAAAACACTGGGTCCATGCCAACAGTAACTCCAGCCCAGACAAAATGGTATTTCTGGCAGTGATGCCATCTCAAGGACCAATCACAGAGTGTTCCCAGCTCCTTCCAAACCATCTCCACCCTGAGGCTTGTGCAGGGCCCCACCCAGGTACGGACCTGCGTGGTGGCTGTGATGGAGAGAACGAAGGTGGGAACCGTGGAGCAGCTCAGGTTGAGCAGACGGCCCTGGGAGAAAGCAGGAAGAGTCAGCACAGAGCTGGACATGCTCCCAAATCCAAACCAAACTGAGTTTCCAGATGGGATTCACCTCCACCCCCTCCTTGCACAGGGAGCAGAGGCACAGGGAACCAGAGCATGGTGACCAGAGCATTTCAACTCTGCTGCAGTTTCCACCTTAACTCTTTGCTTTGAGGCAGGGGAATGTTGTGGTCCCTAGAACAGCCAGTCCCTCCTCCTGCCAGAACAGCTCCCGTGGGAAGAGGAGCCCCCCAACACCTGCGAAACCCTGCACAGATGGGGCTTGGCTGAGTGGGATGAATCCCAGCTCGGAAGAATGGAGCCAGATGGCACCTCTGTGGCTGCATGGGGGATATGACACACCCACCCACAAGAAAAAGAAATAAAAAATTAACAAAATAAATCAAAAAAACCCTTTTTTTTCAGCCCTGAAGCTCCTCCCGGTGCTTTTCCACCCAGATAAATCCGTGATTTCCTGACGGAGACCTGAAGCATCACGGGCCAGCTCCCAACACACCTCGGCCAGCAGCACCACGCGCTTCCCGTCCGGCCAGATGACGTGGTCCACTTGGGAGCGCACCCGTTCCCAGGTCAGCTCCGGCGTCCGCAGGCTGGTCTGCAAGAGGAGGAGAAGGGGCCGGAGTCACGGCAGGAGCCGGCCGGCGCGCACGGCCGGAGGTGCCGGCACTCACCACGTCGATCTCGGTGTTGGAGTGGCCCATGTTGCACACGATGCAGCTGTTCTTCATCCGGTCCAGGTGCTCCCTGGTCACCACGTTCTTGTTCCCTGCAGGCACAGAGGGCGCAGCTGATCCCACAGCACTGGGAATATGAACCCCTCTGGTTTCTCCTGCCCTAAACTCGAGTCAGAGAAGCTCAGCCTGGGGCAACATCAGATGAACTTCCACTGGGACATGAGTCCTTCTGTCTGTGACAGAAGAGAACGTGTGGGACAAGTGCTGTTGTGGAATATCCTGAGCTGGAAGGGATCCAACAAGGCTCATCGAGTCCAACTACAGGACCCTGCATAGGACATTCCCAACAATCCCACCCTGTGTCTGAGAGCATTGTCCAAACACTCCTTGAGCTCTGGCAGGACTGGTACCATCACCATTTCCTGGGGAGCCTCTTCAGTGCCCAAATCTTTGATCCTTGCTGCCATGAATTAATCAGGCTCTAGGAAATCCCAAAATACCCTGAGAACATGTGGCTGAGATGTCCCTCTGCTCAGGGCCAGGGCTGTTCTCAAAGAGCAAATCAGGGGGAAAAGCTCCTGGCAGAGCCCAGCTATTGTGGAAAGTCAGGAGCACACAGCAGGGAAATGTCCCTGACATTCCCAGAGACCCCACTGGGAAATGATGCTCCTCAGCCTGCTTCAACCTTGTCTATCCCTACCTGTGCAGGTGATGACAACATCCACCTGACGGATTACTTCGCTCAGCTTCACCACCCGAAATCCATCCATGCTGGCAAAAAAAGGGGAATAGGGACCATGATGAGGAGGAGAAGCTTGTTCCTTCTCTGCCCCAGGCCACGAGGGATCTCAGCAGCTCCAAACTGCTCTGGCAGCAGCCCAGGCTCTCCTCTACCCTTCCAGGGACACCTGTGGCATGAGGCTTGAGCAGCCAGCCCAAACCAGCCAGTGAACACCTTCTGCCCAGTACCCCACCCCTGAAAGCTGCCCCAGCCCCTCCCCATCACACCCCAACAAGGTGCATATTCTCCAAAATGACCCACAGGTCCCCCTGGCTCCACTCCAGCCTCTGGCAGGGTTTGGAAGAGCAGATGGGAACACCTTACCAGGCTTGGAGAGCACAGATGGGGTCGATCTCCGTGACGTACACAATGGCTCCCAGGGCCTTCAGGGCAGCACAGCATCCCTTCCCAACCTGCCAGGGCAAAAGGATCCCAGTGAGGTGGGACAGACACACCTACAGCCCCTGCCCTTCCAGGCTGGAAGACCCTCATCCCAGCCACCCACCCAAGGCCACGAGCAGCTCAGGATGTACCTGGTGAGTGGCACAACTGCCACAAGCCCAGCTCCCCCTCCAAGGCCACCAGCTTCCCACTGCCAGAGGGCAGGATTAGACAGGATACTGGGAAGGAATTCTCCCCTGTGGGGGTGGTGAGGCCCTGGCACAGGTTGCCCAGAGAAGCTGTGGCTGCCTCATCCCTGGAAGTGTCCAAGGCCAGGAGCTTTCCCAACCCAACACTCTCACAGCTTGCACAGCCCCAGCATTGCAGAAGTCTTTCTCCTTCCAGAAGCAGGAATTAGACAGCCTAGAGGAGCACACACTGCCCCCTTGCCTTTAAGCTAAAGGATTTCAGAGCTGTCCTGCACTTCTCAGGGGGCAGATCCTCCATCTCATGCTGCCCACATCAGCATAGAGAGTACAACAACATCTCAGATTTGCTCTCTCTCCTCAGTGGAAAATTAAAGCACAGTCCAGCTCTCCACACCACCAACCCACACCAACACCTGGCTGTGCTGCACCAACTCTGCTCAGCGCTGTTTTTCTCTACACCAAAAATAGAGACCCTCACTTATCGCCCAGCTCCAACCTCAGGGCTACTGAACACACCCAGGGAGGACAAACTGGGACTCCAACTCACATCCAATGGGCAAATTCAGTGTGAACAGGCTGGGAGAGCTAAGGTTGTTCAGCCTGGAGGACAGTGAGACCAGTGCTTAAAGGGGCTCCTGGAGAGCTGGAGAGGGACTCTGGACAAGGGATGGAGTGACAAAACAAGGAGCAACAGCTTCCCACTGCCAGAGGGCAGAGTTAGATGGCACAGTGGGATAGTGGGAAGGAATTCTTCCCTGTGAGGGAAGTGGCAAGGCACTGGGATGGAATTCTCAAAAAAGCTGTGGCTCCCCATCCCTGGAAGTATTCAAGGTTGGATGGGACTTGGAACAACCTGGTCTAGTGGAAAGTGTCCCTGTCCATGGCAGGGGGTAGAACTGGATAAGCTTGAAGTTCCCTTCCAAGCCAAATATGGGTTAGAAGTCTGGGATTCCATGACTCTCCCATTGTGAAGTCCAGTGAAGCTCAGGACAGGCCCTGGAGACAACAACACCCAACACAACTCCTGGCTGGAGAACCAGGCACCAGCCCAGAGCCCTGGGCAAGAGCCAGCACAGTCTCTTGGTTGAGCAAAGCCGGGCTCCACTGGTGCCTAAATAAATCAGGGAGCAAGTTCCTGCTGGGAAGAGCCTTTGCAGCTCCTGCCAGGCCCTGCACAGTGCAGGAAGACAAACACCCCCATGGACGTGCACAGATGGAGGGAAGGTGGCAGCTCCCAGCTCTAGCTCTTTCAGGGTAGAATCAGTTACAAGTTCATTCTACAATTCCCCTCTGCCAGGGTATTATTCCCAGGGAGAAGCTGCCTGCCCCACGCAGTGACAGCCAGGCTGGATGCTGAACCTGGGCCAGGGACAGCAGATGGGAGCACCCGTGGGTAGTTATCATTCAGGCCAGTGTTCCCAGCAACTGTCGGCTGTGCAGCCCAGTTAATCCGCAGCAAACTGTGAAATCTGATCCTTGATCTCGGCCCTCCCAGCAGATTCCAGTAAGATTTCCCTTGTTATCGCTCACCAGTTTGGATCTACTCATAGCAAGGGCGAGTGGCCTTTGCACAGGGAAGTGCAGGATGCTGAGCTTGGGGGAGGCCAGCACAGCTCACAGAACTCACCTCCCCATAACCACAAACCACCACTTGCTTCCCTCCAAACATCACATCCGTGGTCCTCTTCAGGCTAGGGGACAGAGAGAGACCTGTGTTGGGCTCAGTCAAGCCCAAAACCAGGTCAAAACAGCAGAGCCTGATCTCTGCCTAAGAGCAGCCGGAGCCAAACCCACCCATGTGGAAGTGCCAGTGGGGAAAAGCGCTGGCTGGACTCACCCATCCAGGATGGATTCCCGGCAGCAATAGAGGTTATCAAACTTCTGCTTGGTGACGGAGTCATTCACATTCATGGCTGGGACACAGAGCTTCCCAGCCTTGGAGAGCTGGTACAGCCTAGGAGAGGGCAGAGGCAGGTCAGAGCAGACAGCAGCAACTCCCTGAGGTCTCTGGATCTGCCTTCCCAAAGCTCCCACCTGTGCACACCAGTCACGCTCTCCTCCACAATCCCTCGGATCTTCTTGAACACGCTGGGGTACTTCTTATAAACCCAGTGGGTCAGGTCCCCACCATCATCCAGGATCTAGAGAACAGGCAAGGAAGAACAGGGAGCAGTGAGGCCTCCCACTGGGAAATGCACTGGCTGAGGACAGGATGGGGAAAACGATTTGGAGAAGCATCTTTAGGCACTGCTGGAGGGCTGTTCAGGCAGAAGCCTGGGGGCCAGGACTCCCAGGTTCCCCTGTGCCTGCAACTCGGGGTCTCCTCCAAAACACTGAGATTCCTTACCCCTGCGTGGAGCTGCTGGATCCTAACAGGACTTCCTGCCTCTGCTATTGCTCTGCAGCCTGGAAAGGTGACCACAGGCAGCACTAACTAACTAGGCTGAGCTCAGGACGCCACAATATTCATGCCCTGAAAGCAAATGGGAGAGGAGAGGCTGTGGGAGGCATCATGGCCACAGACACATCACTGGTGACCACAAACCAAGCACCAAGGAGGGACATCAGCTTTGGCAAGGGAAAGGGCAGATGGCATCTGTGCTGAGAGAGGAGCAGCTGGGGCAGCTCCTGCAGGGGGAAAGAGGTTCCATTTCTTGGCTTGTGGTAACTCCACCAGGAGCTGTTCCCTTGCCATTGGGATGTGTCAACTCAGAACATCATCTCTGCAGCTCCTGACATTTCCATGGCTGTTCCCAGCTCATCTCCAGCTGCCACTCTCCAAGAGCCCCCCTTCACTGGGGGTCAGAGGCCCTTGTGAGGCCAGCAGGCTCCCAGGAACAGCCCCAGGGTGGAAGGGAAGGAGAGGAAGGGCTGCAGAAGGCTCCTTACCATGTTGGCCTGCCAGCCATCCACGTTAACACAGCGGTCAATGCACCACCAGAAATCATCCTCTGACTCCCCTTTCCAGGCAAACACAGCAACACCTGAAAGAACAGGAGCATCCTTGGAGTTTGCTGGGCTTGGCAGAGTTCTCTCTTGCTTGGTCAACTCCAGAAACTCATGGACACAAGAGCCAAGGGGCCACGCAGAGATCATATCACAGACCACACCAAGATCAGACCTGTCCATCCCTCCCTAGAAGATATTCCCAAAAATATTAATTCCCTAAAACAGAAATAGAGAATTAAAAAAAAAAAAATTAAAAAAAAATTAAATAATAAGAAGCAATACTACTAACAAAAAACAGTACAAAAA
>VZTR01026921.1:0-16632 GCA_013400775.1 Chaetops frenatus | reverse complement strand
ACTCTGGCACGAGGGCAGGCCTGTGGCAGCAGAGATGGGCACAGGAACCAAATGCTACCCCGGGGAAAAGCCACCAGCTCAACCTTTCCAGAATGCTTCTGGACTCTACTGAACGTGCCTTCTCCCACTCCAAAGAGATAAAGAACTTTTTTCCCCAGGGAAAAGCTGATGTCCTACCCCAGACCCCCCAAATAAGCAGCCACTCACCGCAGTCTGTGCTGTGATGTGGGTACAGCCCACGATTTTAGCTCCAGCCAAAGGCTTCTCCCCCTGGGCTCGTTTCCTGAGTGAAATCAGAGCAGACATGTCTGCAAAAGAAAGAGAGGTTTTAATGCTGATTCAGTCCAGAGAGTCCCCTCTGCCACAGCTCCTCTCCTTTTGGGGTCTCCCAGGGTACCTCCAGCCCCAAAATTTGTGCTGTAGCTGTTACACAGGCAGGGAGAAAACTCCTCATCCCTGGCCTGGCAGGTCGGTGCAAAACGGGACCAAAACACCAGTGTCATTTGTCACTTGGCCAAGGGACAAAATGAGAGGTAAGGAGGGGTCTGGGACTGGCACTGCCTGGGGAAGGCATCTAAGGACTGTCACCAGCCCTTTGGCAGCAGGTGAAGCACCTGAACTTGAAAACAGAGCTGCCACATCTCGGAAGAACTGCTCTAAATGTGCCTGGATTATCTTCTTCTCAAAGGAAAGGAGTTACCCAATGACCCCACTGGAAATGGTAACTCAGCTTCCCACCACCCCCAGGGTAAGGGATCGGGATTTTCAGCTTTCATGTCTCTGAAGGTGTTGCAAAATTCTTGTCCATCCAAAGCCAACAAAATATTAAACCCTGCAAAAACTCTGCTCCTGCTAGAAAAGGGATGGGACACAGCATCAACATTTGTTGGCACATCTCACTCTTCCCTAACTGATTTGGGAGGTGGAAACAGGATATCCAAGGCTGCCACTTCTCAGCTCCTGGTCTCCAGAACCTGTCCCAAGCCCCAGAAGCCTCACACTCCACTTTGTACCTTGCTCAGCAATCTCAATCTCCCGGCGCCCAAACTCTGCCTGTTTGATGTTCTTCACACAGAAATTGCTGCTGCCCTTGGAGTTGGTTTGTTGTTTCTCTCGGGGGGACACCTCATCATCAGAGCTGTCTGTGTATGAGGCAGCTAAAGCAAAAGAGGAATGAGTGTTATGCCAGGCCTCATGAGTCCAGGAACCTCCTACCCTTCAAGTTTCTGCTCCGTTTCCCTTCCCAGCTTTCACTCATGGTTCAAACTACCCATGTCCTAAGGAAAGCCAACACCCTGAAGGAATTTTGCACTCTTTTTTCTCTAAAACAACCTAGAGGTTAACAAGATTATCAACTGCCAGTCGATGCCTGAGATTCAGGAATGCCTGGAATCATTCCCTCAGCATCCAGGTACAAACAGCAGCACAAATCGTGCCACAGGGTGTGAGCAGCACATTCCCTGTAGCACCCATGCTGGGTTTGGGAGAGGAAGGCTCAAGGACAAGGACCTGGCACCTACCAGAGCTGTAGCTGTCGGTGGAAGACTGGGAGATGGAGCGGGACAGGGACCGACGGCCAGTCTTGGTCGGGAATTTGGTGAACTCCTGCATGTCATCTGCAAATTGGATTTGCTGGGAGCAAAGGAAAGAAGTGCTAAATCAGGAGGTGATCCTTAGAGCATGACACATTCCCAAGCTACAGGGACCCACAGATCCCTTCAGTCCACAAAAATTAACATCACCAAATACAAGGCTACAGATGCCAAAAATTAAACCCCTTGCTCCTTCCTGAACAAACTGTCACCAGAAGGTTAAAGCAGATTTGACTTAACACCTGAAAATGAGCAGAGCACCCTGAAACACCCCCTTTAAACCATTCCCAGCTCCCTAAGGCTCCTTCAGGAATCACACTGCTTGTACAACCCACATCCCATGTGGAGGCAGAGCCCCTGCTCCCACAGCCCCTGCCCCAACCGATCCCAGCAGATTTCTGCCCAAAAATGCCCTTGGAGTTTGCTGGGAGTGGTCCCAACAGCTTCCTGGTGCTTCCAGGCTGTTCCCCAGGAGCAGAGCATCCCACAGGTTAAAAACACTGCACATCCTTCCAAAACTGACACTAAAAGCACAGGAAAAAAACCTCAGTAAGAGAGAACATTTCAACAAAAAGAAGTTGACATTGCATTGGCTTTCAGCCTCCTCTGCAGGACAAGATGTTTCCATTGGAAGAGAACCCCCAAAATAGTCACCTCTTCTCAGCCAGAGGCAACTCAAGGCTCCAGCACCTTCTACCAGATCATCAAATTTAACTGTGTTGGGCCAAAAAGAGAGGAAAAATAACCCAAAACTGCTTAGCTGCCGTGCTCACCCTGAGTGAGCAGCCAGCAAAGGGCCTTATTGCTGCTCCTGCCAGAGAAAGGCGATGGAGATGAAAGGGAATTAGGGAAAGCATCAGCAAATCCAGCCTGCAGCCCCGTCCTGCTGCCACACAGGAGACCCTGACAAAGAACCCCAGCACGGCCCCTTCCCTCAGATCGCGTCACTGCAGGATTTAATTTCAACATTTAACAGGGATGAGACGTCATGGCAGGGAGTGGGATTAACAAAGTATCCCTGAGACCCAGGAGACCTGGAAAGGAGTCCTGAAGAAATCAAGATGATGGAAAGAGACAGCCCAGAGTGGCCCCAAGGAGGGGTTTTCTGTGCCACAGCCATCCCAAAAGCTCCCTGAAAGCTTTGATGCAGGAAAGAGCCTTCAGAGGGGAGAAGAATGAAACTATTTAGTTTAAATGATCCTTTCCGGAAAGCAGGAATCTGCACAGGCTGGAGCTGGAGTGGCTGCAGCACCAGCACAGCTTTTTGGGCTGGAAAAAATACCCACAATTCTGCAGAATCCCAGCAGATGGGCCAAAAGCAGCATGGTATTCCATTCAGGAAGGGACAAGGGGGCATGAGACTCATAGCTCACTCCAAGGGAGGGCAGGCAGGATGATGTGGGACTCCAGCATCCCTTCCAGGAACTGACTGGCACAGATCAGATCTATTCCCATACCCAGCCAAGCATCCCAGGCATTCCTGTGGGTGCTGCTGCTGCAAGGTTTCCAGCCAGCTTCTCCATCCTGGACACATTACAGCCCAGTATTTGCTTCCCCAACTGGACTTCCCAGCAGACTCCAGTTGGATTCTGATGCAAACTACTTTAGTTTGTATTAGTAGAAGGAATGGGAATAATAAATGGAGATAGCAGGTTTGTTTTTGCAATTGTTTGGGGTCATTTGGTGCAGAGGGAGGATTCAGAGGGCACCACAACCCCCATCCCCATGGGAAATCAGAGGGAGGGCCTGGAGGGCATTGCAACCTCCATCCCCATGGGAGGGCAGGAGGAGGATCCGGAGGGCACCACAATCCCCATCCCCACAGGAAAGCTGGCTCCAGGAATAAGAGGGGCAGAAACACCTCCTGGCAGGTACCAACATTGTGCTCAGGGTGTGTGGCAGGAGCTGGCAGGATTCCCAACAATGAATGATGTTGCTGGAATTTGTTCAAGGTCTATTGCTTGGATCAATCTTCCCCACACAGTCTGGGATAGGCTTGTGCTACTTTTGTGTATTGCCCATAGGCACTTTCAAGGAGGAAAAAGAATCAGCAATTTCAGGACACAAGATTTCCATGCCTTCATATCAAGCTCTTCCTCTGGCAGTTCATCAAAACATAAAAAATATTACCATAAAACAATTGCTGGCATTAAAACAGCTTAAAGTGTTAGCTGAGGAATTTTCTCTATCTCAGGGAAAGGTTTCCAGAGAAGAGGTGACCCAGGATGGAAAAAACACTAGGCCAAGTGCTCCAGCCCAGGGTGCAGGTCTGTCCTGGCTTGCAGCACTCAGGATGTGTGAGCTCCAGGACGGGGAAGTTCCCTTGAGGGAAATGTGCTGCCTGGATAGTCTCATGGAGCAAAGCTCATTTGGGATGCAATGGAAAAGAGAGGATGGAATGGAGGGGTACTGCACTCCCCACTCCCACAACATCCCACACCACAATCCACCTCCCCTTCAGGGCTCCAGCTGTGAGTGCTGAGCCAGCTCTGAGGCACAACCCCACTCTGCAAGAGAAACAGCAGTTTTAGAAACATGGGAATGAGGGGACTGAATCCAAGGGGAGAGAAAAAGCAAGTGCTAAACAAACCAAGTGCTGAATTACCCCCAGTAATCCCTGCCGTGGCTTTACCAGGGCTCAGCTGAACTCCCCAGCTTAGCAAAATCTGCCCTGGCTAAAATTATCATCAAACACCACGAACAGCACCTGAATCCAACGAATCATGGGAACATCCACCCCCTCCGAGCCCGGGAAATTACCGCTGTGTCCGGCAGCGCCAGGCGGGAGCGGAGGCAGGTGGGACAGGCACTGGAGCAGAGGTGCGTGACCAGTGCCCTCCACGTGCCGGGCTCTCGAGCTGCATTAAGGAGACAGAGAAAATCTCCTAATCCCTCTGCCTGTCATGGGAATTGGAATGACCGGCATTCCCAGCCGGGTCAGCGCTCTGGGGCTGAGCAGCTCCACAGAGCACGGTCACAAATCGCATCCCAAACTTCAATCCTGCTGGAAGAGGCTTTTCTAACTGGGTGGAGGACAAGGGTTTAAGAGAAAGTAAAATATTTTTTCATCCCAGAAATTCATGGTTGAGGAGGGAAAACAAGGTAGCACCCATTTTCCTGCACGGGAATGAAGCCAGGGGTTTTCAGCATCACTGCCCTGGAAAAGGAGGAGATGGCACTGGAGACCTAAGGGGCCAAATGAGCAGCTCCTCACTTGGAACAGCAGGGATTTGGGGATGTGCCCTGCAGGAAAACAGCAGGATCCACCACCTCCTGCCAAGTTCTTCCAGAGCATTGCTGGGTACTGCCTGCTCCTCATCACATCAGCCAAGCCAGGACATTTTCTCCCTTTGGGAACTAAGACCACTACACTAATATCCACTGCCACTGTGCCCATTCCCAGGCAGATCTAACATTTCCCAACAACAGCCGCTCATTTTCAGCTCAAACCACCCTTTCCAGGGCTGGAGCTGGAGCAGTATTGTCCTTATCCATCCTATTCAGCCACACTGCCCAGAGCATCCCAAACCACCAGGAAGCTGAAAGACCAGCCTGGATAAGCTTCTCTCTAGGTTATAAGGATAAATCCAGTGAGAACACAGGTGGGGCAGTGCCAAATCCAGCAGCACAAGTGTCCCCAGCACACACAGCTTCATTTGTTTAATTATTACGACACAGGGAGGGCAAACATTGCAAGTCTGGATTGGTATCATCTTACCAAACTGGCAGCTCATGACTGCAGGGTGTGCCATCCTCCACGGCTGATCCTGAGGACTTTCCCAGTGGTCAGCCAGGAGAGCAGTTTTTGGAGCTGACAGAGTAAGAAAATTCCAATCCCTGGCTCCAGAGAGATTTATAGACACAGCTGGGTTTACCCCAGGCACAGAGGAGCCCGGCATGTCCCTCTCACACAGCACAAGCCCACTTTTCATTTTAACACTCCTTCCATTCCCAGAACAGCTCCAGAGGGGACGTTTAAGCTCCTTTGTTGTGCTACACACCTCTGATTGCATCCCATGCAGACTGGGGGAGAGTGGGAGCAGGCTGTGGAGGGAAAAGAGATTTTGGAAATCATCCACCAACTCACAGCTGACACAGCTCTTCAGTGCACAGGCTCCACAGGGGAAAGGACATGGGCTGGGAAGCAGCTCCAGGCTCTATTCCTAGCACCCCCAGGTCTGCCTTTCTTTTTTTTTTCACTAGGGACAATGTGAGGATTGGTACATACGCAGCCATGGGAAAAGTGTCCTCCCAGCCATTTCTGTCCTGGGTAAGTGGAAAGGGGACAGGAGCAGGCTCCACACATCATCCAAGATAAGCAGGAAGCAATGAACCATCTAAAACCCTCCAGACTTCTGAGTCTGACATCCACGGATGTGAGGACACAGCACAGTTGCCAGGGAGAAACAGCAAAATGGGAGCAGAGCATGTTCCTACAGCCACACAACCACCTCTAAAACAGAAGAGTCTCTGCAACCCACTTCTGCCCTCCCAGGAGAAAGCCTGGAAGGATCCAGAGTCCTGGGACCTTTCCTTTGGCTGCAGAAAAGCAGCAGCAGGGATCAGGACTATTCAGTGCAGCCAGTTCTCCTTATTTAACATCCAAACAAAAACTCCCCGGCAGGGGCTGGGAGGGCACTGCCAGATGCCCATGCTGCCAAGGCAGCCCTGACGTGACCTGTCTTTTAAGCTATCATTTCTTTGTCATTTCTGGAAATTCAGCCAGACAAGGAACATTTTACAGCTCAAACGAGCATCCTGCTCCTCACCAGCCCCGCTCCTACATGAGACAGGAGCAGCAGCAGCTCAGAGTAGGGGTGGGTTTTGCCCACCTGGAGATAGGCACCTTCAGGTTTCAGTCTCCAAGGATTCCTTATCTGCAGAGGGATCATTCCCTCCAGAGAGCTGCTGGTTTTTCCCGAGGAGGAGCTGGGTCAGGGCGCTCCTAAAGGACAAATTGTTTCAATCCACTGATTTGCAGAAGCCACTCATCTCAGCATCCAGGGAAGGCAGAGGCATCCCAGAGAATGAGGCCCTTCAGCCTCATCAGCAGAGGGGAAAAAAGTCAGATAAGCAGTATTGTCCTTCATTCCAGGTCAAAAAGAAGAGAGGAGCAGCCTTGCTTGAGCCATCTCCTCAGGGAAGGGACTGAACCCTTCCATGCTGTTTTCACAGCCACCTAGATCCTGGAGGGGACACTGAGCTTCCTGACCAGGAGAAAAGAGCTATTGTCACATTTGCCTCCCTGTGACAAGGGACTGAGGCCATCCCAAACCTGCTAGCTGCAGGTTCCCAGTGCTACCAGTGTGTACCCTGTGCTGGCCCCTGGAGCTGGCCCCATTCCCACCATGGCCATGCCTGGGTGCTGGGTTTGTTTAGAGAACTTGGCTGCCCTGACCTCAGGCCCCCTCTGCTCCATTTCCAGGCTGGAAGAGCCAGCCCCTGTTCCCACAGGACAGTGTCTAGACATGAGGCTGGAAACAGGGGACACACAGGGGGATGCAGCTCCTGCTGCAAGATCAAACAGGACATGGATTTTTGGGGTGGGAATCACCAAGGCAGACAGGGATGGTTTTAGGGTTCTTCTCCTGTGAGGTTATCTAGCCTGGAAAGGTATTTCTGGATTATAGCATTCCTTAAGGATGGAAGGAAAGGAAAAACAAGGTAGTCAGAGTAGAAGGATAGGGGATCGTGACCAGCAAAACTCCCACCCAGACAACTCACCATCCTCAACCCCAAGCCACTGGGAGGGGAGGGTTTGCAGGCAGATTTGGCTCTGTGACTCAAACCATCCCATTTTCCCACCTCCAAGCTCTGGTCACATGTGCCAGCACAAACTTGGATGGCAAAGGGCTGCACATATTGACATGAATTGGCCAAGCCCATGGAAGAACCACCAGATTCCAGTTCAAATCATCCCAGCAGCAAACAAATCCCCAGACAGAGTGCATGGCCAGGTGAAGGTGGGGGATTTTCCCTAGCAGTGCCTACTGCTTCACCCCACCGTTCCACAGGCATGCCGGAAGAGCAGGAGAGCTGCTCAGCATCTCCTGGTCCTCCACAGCCTGAGCACCAAGGGCTCTGTGAGAGCTTCAAGTGGAACAACCCTCAGGAAAAAGGACCTGCTTCTGCTCCAGGTGTGGCCTTTGCAAGAGAAGAACTTTCTCCTGGTGGTTCCCCCAACTTTTAGAAGAAACCCTAAGTGCTCCATTCAGACAGTGCAGCTGGAAGAGCTTCCTGGGGGTGCTGCTCTGTGAATGGAAGCACAGCCATGTGGAATTTGGTGCTCCTGGGTCTGTACCTCTCACTCCCAGAGGGTTCACAGGGCAGGCTGTTCTCCTTAGAGGCACAGACCTGCCTGGCACTCTCCCCGCCAACTCCCCGAGCAGGAATCTCAGCCAAACCTCTGCCTGGAAACCTTTACACTGCTCCCAGCGAAGAAATAAAAGGGCACTGAGGTTCTGGCAAAGCAAACCAGCCAAGCCCTGATCCCAACTTCCATCCTCCACTGCCAGGGAAAGGCTGGTTGGGTAAAGCACTGAGGGAAAAAAAAAAAAACAAACAAACCAAGTTTCTGTGAGTCCAAGAGGAGAATTAAGGACTTCCACATGAAACCCAAAACTCAGCAGAGGAAAAAAAAAAACACCAGGAAAGAAACAGACCCATTCCAAAGGTTAATAGGCTGGAAATCACCATAAGACTTCAGTCATTATGGGAATCACTGTAAATGCCAGTTAAAGGAAAAATAAACAGAAGGAGGGATTCAATAAAAGAAATGTGATTTTGAATGTTAAATAGTAACTGGGGATAAATCCTGCCTCATAAACACCTGGAGGTCAAAGGTGTGCTCCAGCAGGAGCAGAGGGAAAGCTCCCCACCAGCAGATAAGGAGCCATCGAAGTCCTTGGACTGCAGGAATCAAGGCAAAGGCTCGGGCCCAGCTTTGATGGAGTGGGATATCTCCTGAAACACAGAGGGATATCTCCTTCCTGGCAGGAACAGCAAAAGTCCAATGTCTGGGATCCCTAAGGGCAGTGAACTCCAGTCATATCTCACAGGTTAACCCCATAAAACCCCATGAAATGGGCAAACAGCAACTGGTCTAAAGACACCCCAGATTTCTCACCTCTGGATTCATCCCCAGTGCCTACCCAGTCTATGGTACAGCTGTGTTTGGGCAGTAGGATAATTAGTATTAATTGGAGTTACCACACTGGAAGAACTGCACAGACAAGACAAGGTCATGTCCTTGCAAGGACACAGGGAATGGCTTCCCACTGCCAGAGGTCAGGGATAGATGGGATATTGGGAAGGAATCCTTCCCTGTGAGGGTGCTGAGGCCCTGGCACAGGGTGCCCAGAGCAGCTGTGGCTGCCCCAGCCCTGGCAGTGTCCAAGGCCAGGCTGGATGGGGCTTGGGAGCCAAGGCAAAAGGTGGAACTGGCTGAGCTTTAAGGACCCTTCCAACCCAAACTATTCCACTATTCCATGACTGTGGGTTCAATCACTTCCAGCAGCTTATGGGGCAATCTGAGGACTGCTGGCCTCCAACAGGCCAGCTGGCAGAGCTGGAAGCCCATGGAAATGTGTTTGTGTGTCAGAGCTGAGAGGGAATCGGCTTTAATTAGCATCAATTTTTAAACTAATTAGAAAATGCCTCTCCAAGCACAGTTGTCTGAGACCAAGGGAACACTTGGAAGCACTGTCAAACAGCTCGTTCAGCAACACCTCATGGTCTGAAGGGAGGGTTCGCCACAAAAAAAAAACCAACAAATTGAGAAGCCCAAACTTCTGCTCCATAATCCTAAAGCAGCCCCCGTGCTTTGGGGGAAGAATCACTACCCTTGGCATGCTGGGTGCTCCACCTGCTTCCTCTTCACCCCCAAAATGCCTTGGAGAATCTCAGCATTCCAAGACTTCTACTGGTCTTTGAAGAAACCAAAACAGCAAATCCCACTCAGGAGAGGCTCCAGCTACTCTCAGCTACCCTTAGCTGATCCTCCAGCCCTGTGTCACAGCTTTAAGGGAAAACATCCCACAGGATCAGCATGGAAACAGGAGCAGCCTGTTCTGGAAAACTGGAAATCCATCCTCCCCCTGCCCTGACTCCCAAAGGCCTCTCACAGTGGGGTTTCCATTAGAGCTGCCCATTCCTGATTTACCAAAAGACTATTTTCAGCCCTGGAAATTACTTGAATTTTGATGCATCTGGTGAGGGGCAAAGCAGGAGAATGCTCAGGATCCAGCACAGGCTTTTCCCTGCTCAGGAGTCTGAGGAATCACCACCAGGACAGACAAACATCACCCTCCTGGATACTGACTCCTGTCAGAGCAAAGCCAACCTTTTCCTGCAAACAGAGCTGATGCCATGAAGCTCCTTTCTTTTCAAGGAGGCAGGAGGGATAAAAATGATTTCCTTGTGGAGACGGCAAGCTCAGAATATTTGGAGAAGGGGTTAGTTAATGTAGGAGACATTGTGCTGCCTGCAAGATGCTGACAGCTCCAAGGTCAACAGGGATCAGCCAGATGTTCTTGCTCCAAAACATGCCCAGGTTGGATGCAAAACTCTCCCCACAGTGCAGGAATGTGTGAAACCTGGGGCTCTGTCGGGAGGAGAAAGGAGGAGATGCAGAAAACAGCATTCTCAGGCTGGACCTCACCCTCATCTGGAAGGAGGATACTAAAACATTAATTTCAGGAAAGCAAAGCCCCAAGGACCCTCCTTTGACAGGCTGCCCACTTCTCACTGCAAAAGGCCAGAAGGAGTGATCCCCTCCACCCAGACCACAGAGATAAACCAGGCTCCAGCAGCCCCCACCCAAATCCTGGCTCCTGATTGCAGGCAGCTCCTCAGCCCGGCAGGAACGGGCGCTGCCAGCCAGCTCCAGCTCTGTGGGGGCAGCCAAGGGGAAGCTGCACCCAGCTCAAGGGCTGCAGGAGCCTCACCCGAATTACAATGGAGCCTGTTCAAGGAGCTGGAACATCATGTCCTCAGCCACCTCAGTCCTTTGGCTGTCACCAACCTGAAGTAAACAGATTCTGCAGCAGCAATAAGCTCGTTACCAAGGCCACCGTATTGATCCCAAAGTGTAATTAAAATTCACAGTTCAAGCAGCCCAACTCAACAGGGCAATGGGGGCAGCTTCCCAAAGGCAGGACAGGCTTCAGCTTCCTCATCCTGCTTTCTCAGACGCACAGAACCCGTGGGGGGAGATCAGCTGCCAAAACAACAGCCCAAATTCTTCCCTGTGAGGGTGGGGAGAGAACCTGGTGCAAGGGGCCCAGAGAAGCTGTGGAAGTGTCCAAGGCCAGGTTGGACAGAGCTTTGAGCAACCTAGGACAGTGGAAGGTGTCCCTACCCGTGGAATCGGGTGATGTTAAAGGTCTCTTCCAACCAAACCATTTCCAAACTATGGCGGCTTTCTCTTTGGGCCATCAACCAACATGTCCCAGAGCACCCATTCCCAAGGGTTAACCACGCCAGGGAAGCCTGCAGGGATGATGTGGGCACAGAGGGATGGTACAGAGTGGATTCCAGCACTGCTGAGGGTGTCCAAGCCCCTGGAATTATACAGTTCCCTGGGAAGGGGCTCCACACATCCTGCTGAGGTGGCACCATGATGCTTCTCCTTGGTGGGACTCCCTGACCTTTCTCCCTTACAGATCCAACCCCTGGTTTCACCGAGTCTCACTCTGGGAGAAGTTCTGGCACAAAATCCTTCACACTGCGGGCCCTTGGGGCCACCAGCAGGTCCCAGGACAGTCACCTGGAATGTCACCACCGTGTGCTGAGTGAAGGTGAGCCAGAGGCCCCAGATAAGCAGCTCTGATCAAAGGGCTCAGCAGGAAATACAACGAGCCCTCTGCAAATGTGACCATCACCGTTTTATCCTGGTGATAAAAACACAGCTAGGCACAAGCATACCCCTCAGGCTGGGTGCTGAAGTCCCACACCTTTCCTGCTCCAAAATCTGGAATGAGGCACTCACCAACTCCTCAGAGCAGCAACACAGACAGGATCCTCACCTGCAAAGGCTTAATTCCAACTTGACCTTGAAAACCTGATTTTCAGAGCAAAATACCCCAGCCTCAACATAGCAGATAGCAGGGAGCACAGGAACTCACTCCAATATTTGCACAGGCTGGAAAGCACGGAGAAAACTGTTCCCAAAGAAACTATTGTGGTAGGCCAGTCCCCAGCAGAAGATAACCTGGCATTTTGGGGAAGGTCAAAAGAAAACAGTGTGCTCCTGCCTCCAGCACTCTTCCCACACTCCAGACCTGGCTGCTCACATGGGAAGAGGGCTCCCAGGATGGGTGGTGTCCACCCCCACACCATCCAAAGATGACAAGAGATGCTTCTGGGAAAAGTGAATATCCAACTCTTCTCCCATCTCCAAAGGACTGACATAAGAGTGGAAACCCAGCCTCCTCCAGAGATGTAGGAGGAAAAGGGGGAAGCAAAAGCCACAGGCTCTGACACATCATTTTGAAGATGGTTTCTGCCCGTCAGACCCCCGAAACCTTCCTTCCCACCCTCTGGTTCAACAATTCAATTAAGTGTCCTCTGGCCTTGCTGTAGTACTAGGGCACCAGGACAAGCCTTCCCTCTGGACATCAGGGAGATGCTCCAAAACACCAGAACAATGGGAAAGTCCCAAGAGCAACTTAGCAAAAAATCAGGATTCTATCTTTTAACACAGCACAAGGAGGGGCCTGGCTGCCTCAAGCCCCAGTGATTCATCTCTGCTCCAAACACCCCTGTGCTTTTTTTCCCCATTTATTAGGGTTTTCCTGAACCCCAGGGAAGGCCAGACTCATCTCAGGACATCCATACAGGAGAGGACGAGCTGTTCAACTCATCCCAGCCCAGGCAACTCATTATGAGAAGGAAAAGCTGCCATGACAGAGCAGGGAACCAAAGAAGTGAAGATCTGGACAAAGGAATGAGGAGAGCCAGGTGCGCAGTGCCTGCAGAACAGCGGGACAGGAGCTGGTAGTCATGGCCCCAGACAGGCTCACAAAGGCACAGAGGATTTATGAGCAGCCACTCGAAGGAATTAAATTAAAGGGGCAGGAAAAACGAATGGCTGCAGGAGCTCTGTCAGGACAAACAAGGGCAGTCTCATCCCCCTGACAGCCCCAAGGGGAAGGTAGTTTATTATCACCCAGCCTGGCAGAGCTGCAGGGACCTGGGATAAGTCACGACAGAGCAAAGTGGGGCAGGAACAGATCTTTGGGAATGGGCTGTGCAGGGCAGGGATGTAGCCGGCTGCAGCAAGGTCAGCGGTCCGCAGGCCACTGCAGACAGCAACAGCAGGAATGATGCTCTGGAGAAGATATCCAGCCCTCCCCAGAGGCTGGCAGCTCCCCACAGGCTCCATCCCCCTCTCCCCAGCTTTTCCCTGCTCCATCTCTGCCACCCCCACACCAGCCTGCACCCGGCTGGCTGCCACTGCAGAGCTGCAGCGCTGTGCATTAGCATTCCCTGCCACAGCCTGCGCGGGATCCCACCGGAGCCGACATCCGCAGGGGCACAGCACCACCCAAACCCAAACGCACCCCCACCGGCTCCGTGGGCATGGAACCCCACCCAACTCACCTCCCCAGAACCAAACCGGAGACTTCAGCCCATCTCAGAGCCCAGCAGTGCTGCAGCAGAAAGATCTGCCTGCAGTGTCCATCTGTCTGCCGGTACCCAGGTGTGGAGGAGCCCACCAGACAGTGATGCCGGCGGGACAAGAACACAGCGGGGGTGAGGTGACAGGGACAGCACGCACCAAGCCCCCTGCCCTGCTGCAAGCACAGTGCTGCTGGCCGTGTCCTTCCCACTCCAGGGCACCCAGAGCTTGGCTCGGCTGGGAGTTTAAGGCTCCGCCGACCGGCTGACGTGGGTTGGGAAAGCGACTGCTGCCAAGGGCACCTGCAGCCTCCAGGGACGCAGGAGAGCAGATGCCCAGACGCAGCGGTGATGGCACACAAGGATCTGGAGAAGCACAACCTGCCCTTGAGCCCTCCCATCATCATCTCCCCATGCATGTTCACTAAACCTGGGTAAGCCACAAGCCCCAGCATTCCCAACCTTCCCCGGCAACACCACAGTAGTGGACAGAGAAGGGGGGAAACTCGGCATCGCTCACCTCTGCCTGCAAACCACTCCTGGCCAAAGAACCCCCTTGCTCAGACCAAACTGGGGTTATTCTGCTGACAGCCAAATTCCCACAAACTGCAGTGAAAAGGGAGCTCTGGCAGAGCCAGGAAATCCAAGCTCTTGGGGGACAACCACCCCATTCCTCCCTTCACCTCCACTGAGACAGCCCCTGCTTCAGCTTGGAGTTGATCATATTTAATCTCTTACCTTCTGCTGTTTCACTTTTTCACCTTAAACAAGTCCCTGACAAGAGGAAACAGCAATGCCTGGGCCTGGCTCCCAGCTCCAGGTGTCCCCAACAAGAAGACACCAACTTTCCTCTGCAGCACCCACAGGTCCAATGTGCTTCCAGCTGCATCCAAGATGCTCCTGCAGGTCCTGGGCTGGATGCTGGTGGGCTCACGCTGGCACTTTCCCCAAGCTCCAGCACAAGTTAAGGCTCCTCTGAAAAGCCATTCACAGAGAGAGACGGAGCCTCTCTGAGCTTGGCCCCATTCCCACCCTCCCCATCTCCAAACGCCTCACGCAAACTGCATCGGCAAAGTTCAAGGAGCCCAAAAACCCAGGAGGGACCGGATCCAGCAGCACAGCACGATCTTGCCCATCTCCATGCTGGTAAATCATCTCTCTCTACCCCCTCCACTGGCCTCTGACCATGCCAGGAGCTCCAGGGCAGCTGGCACAAAAGTCACTTCAACTTGCAGGGAATCAAAGGGAGTTTTAATGGTTTAATTGCAATCCTGTTCTGAGGCATCAGAGCTGAGGGCACTCAACAGCTTATCTCAGGAGAGCAATTCTCCCTTCCTCGGTCTTTCATCCTCCTGCCAAGGCCTCTGCCATTCCCCAGCACTATTTGCAGGAACTAGCCAGGCAAGGAAAACAGGAGCCCGGAGCAATTTGTTCCCTGAGCTCAGCTCAGTGCACTCTCCATCTCTGATGTTATCAGCCTCAAATGTCGTGTGTCGCTCTGGGCACCTCCAGCATCCTCATCCAGCCAGGAAAAGCTGCAGCAGCCACTGAGGACAACCAAGGCTCCTCACGCTGCACAACCAGCCACGTCTGCAGTAGCAAATTCTGGGGATACAACATCTCATCCCCCTGAGACCCTGGAAAAGTTGCCTCTGAGGATGGTTTTTACCACAGGTATTTTGGTTCCATGGGATGTTCCAGGATTGGCAGCCTGCTGTCCCTTTGGAGCAGTCGGCTGCAGCCTCGAGCTGTTCACTCTGACAGAGATACTGGTTACGAAAAGGTAAAAACATCCCCGAGTCGGTGCTGTGCTGAGCCACTGCTGGAAGAGGCAGATCCCAGCCCCACATTCCTCTGCTCCTTCCTCCAGGCTATGTCCAGAGCCCAGATAAACAGGGCCTAGTCTCCAACCCCTGCTCCCTGAGACAGACGACGCCTCAAAAGCAGCTGACCTTCCCCAAGGGTCAGATACTCCCCAGTCCCACCCGTGGTCAGGGCAGGCAGGAGAGATTCCCCCGGAGAATGAGGATGTTCCCATTCTCTGTGACTGCTCTGCCTTTGCATCCACTGCTTCCAGGCGGCTGCAGCCCCAAGGAGAACACAATGTTCAGCTGCAAAGATCTGTGCAGTGCTTGGAACGTGGATCTGACTCCCTGACAGGACTGAAGCTTCAGCACTGAGCCTGGAGCACACTGCCAGTCCCCCAAGTCACTGGGGTCCTGCACCCTGCAACAGTGGCAAGACCAGTGTTCATCCATCCTCGGTGCCACCAAGCACCCCACAGGGTTGTGGGAGCAGCACTGGGAGATCTCAGGGCTCCTGTGAGGCCTTCAAGGATGGAGGGGTACTCAAGTGACTCGGCAGCCTCATCCTGAGCCCAAAGGTGCTCCCACCTACACCTCCAACAGAACCCCTGTCCCAAGAAAACTCAACACTCTGAAATCTCCCAACCACCCTTCTGAGTGACCCACAGCCGGATTCCAGGTTGCTGCTTCTAGCTCTTCCCATATAACCCTGCTTTGTCCCCACCACAAAGCTCTGTCACCCCACACTCCCACACACGGGCACCCCCCTGCCTGTCCCCTTCCCGGGCTCACCCTGTCTCCCTGCACTCCCCAGCCGAGGCCCCGGCCTGGCCCCAGCCCCCTGGAACCTGCCCTGCAGGTACCGCTCCTCCCCTCACGCCCACGCGGGCCAGGGTTGCACCCCAGTACAGACCCCTCTCTCCTCAGTACCCGAGCCCTTCCCACCACCCCAACACCGGGCCAGCCCCCTCGCCGGTACCCGTCTCCCTCTCCGCGACTGAATGGGGACAGGCCCCGCTTCCCAGTTACCGACAAACTGGACTAGTTCCAGTTTTCCCAGCACAAACCCCCATCTGTGGGGCTGCTCTTCCCAGAGCCAGGTCACGGCCGCCCCCCTCCACAACCGAGGGCTTCTCCCCCCAGCCGGGGACTGCTCCCCGCCCTGAACCGGAGGCTGCATCCCCCACCTCAACCGGGGCTGGTCCCCCCGAGCAGGGGCTGCTCCCGGCCCCAGACCGGGGACTCTCACCCCCGCAACCGGGGGCTGCTCGCCCCACAATCGGGAGGCTTCTCCCTCCGCCAAACCAGAGGCTGCGCTGCTGCAGGAGCGGGCTCCCACCCCGCTCCCCCTAACNCCCCCCCCCGCGCGGGCCCCCCCCCCGCCACAACCACAACCGGGGGCTTCTCCTCGACCCAGGATCTGATCCCCCGCACCGAGCCGGCCCCCGCCGGCCCCTCTACCTTCTTGGGGGCCTTGGTGACGGTGGCCATGAAGGAATATTTCTCGGCGTCCTCCACCTCCTTGGCCTGCTTCTCCTCACCGCCGGCGGGCTCCGGCACCGACATCCTGATGCGGCGGGGATCGCGGGGCGGGCCGCGGCCGCCGGCGGGCCGAA
>VZTR01026881.1:200-32798 GCA_013400775.1 Chaetops frenatus | reverse complement strand
GAGAGAGAGAGAGAGGGTGAGAGTGCGGGCCAGCGCTGCCCCCCGATCAATACCCCGGGAGAGCGGTCCTGCCCCGAGGGGTGGGAGATCACAAAATCTCGGGATGTTCCGGTGGGAAGGGACCATCGGAGGTCATCTAGTCCAACCCCCCTGCTCAAGCACCGTTCTCTAGAGCACTGAGAACTGTGCCTGGATAGCTGAATATCTCCAGGGATAGGCAATCTGCCACCTTTTAGGGCAGCCTGTTCCAGTGCTTAGGCACCTGCATGGTAAAGAGGTTCTTCCTCATGTTCAGGTGTAACTTCCCTTGCTCCTGTTTCTGCCCTTGCTCCTGTTTCTTCCCTTGCTCCTGTTTCTGCCCTTGCCGCTTGTTCTACTGCTTGGCACGCCTGAGAAGAGTCTAGCTCCATCCCAGCCTCTGACACCCTCCCTTCAGATCCATGTATTTGAGAATAGATCTCCTCAGTCTGCGCTCTTCTCCAGTGCCCTCAGCTTTCCCTCATAAATGAGGTGCTCCAGTCCCCTGATGCTCCAGGACACTTTCAGGCTGTGTCACTCTGGTCCTGAGGAGCCCAGAACTGGATGTACCCCATCCCTGGAAACATCTGAGGTGAGGTTGGGCCACACTGAGTTTAAGATGTCCCAGCTCATTGCAGGGATTGGACTTGATGACCTTCAAGAGTCCCTCCTACCTCAACCAATTCCATGATTCAATCACCTCCCAGTCCTCACCCTCTTCCCTACCAGCATCCTGCCACATCCCAGGCAGGACACCAGGGTCCCTCCATCCCACCCCAGCCTTGTCCCCCAGTTCAGGCTCCTCTGCAGTCAAACACTTCGGGGAAGCTCCAGGTTGTGGTGACACGAGTGAAGACAGACAACCGAGAAAACAGAATGTGAAGTATTTTTTTTTATATACAGAATACAGGAAAGTTTCTGTAAAGTCTAAAACGTTACAATTACTATGTACAGTGGAACTAGCTGTTCTGCTGCGGGGAGGTGGCAGAGAAACAAAAGAGACAGACAGGTTACGACAAACGATCTGCTACAATAGACAATTTGAGGAACGTCATACCACATGTAGCACTGTACACAGCTTTAAAACATTGAAAAATGCCATCACTGATGTATTTACACAGAATCCAACACTTTTCCTTATTTGAAATAAAAAATAGGATGGACACCAGGAAAAGAACTCATTTCTCACTGCCCATAATACACAGTAGCTACTTGTAGTGCAACCATAGCAGGGAGGGATGGGAAAAATAACTGTGGGAAGAAGAGCGCTTCTTTACATTAAATAAAACAATGATATTGTATAGATTTGCTGTATGAAAACTGTATTTCTCTTTTAATATAAAACTATTGTCACTGGCACAAAATAGAACAAGTTTCTGATTATTTTACAACTGCATGGGAACTATCTGTCAGAGAGAGTCCTCGAGTCAGACAGCGGTCACCCCTCGCTCTGACGCGTCCTGCTCTCACTGCAGTTTTCCTTTTAAAATGAAATGTATAGTACAAATATATGTGCAAATGCCCCTAAAACTTGAGCAAAAAAGAAAAATTAAAAAAAGTTAAACGTTCTTCATTTCATGCAAACGGTGTGTGAACAGTCTCTGGGCCGACACAGAAAAATCCCACCTCGGTTTGTACATTTTTGCATTGTAAAGAGTCTGAGGGTGTTTTCCTTACTCCAAAAAGCTCTTCCTAAAAATTCCTAGGGAACTGAGTTGGACCGCAGCACGGGCACCTGGTGGGGTTTCAGAGAAAGCTTCTCCTCCAAGTCCATGTCTTGTACTAAGGCAGTGTCCCCCTTGGGCTGTTTGGTCGCAAATTCGGTGATGCTGAAAACGAACTGCAGGCAGCCCAGCTTGATGTAACTGCCGTGGTGGAGCAGGGCCGTGCCCTCCCAGCCAGCCCCGCTGCCCCCGATCAAACTGGAGCTGCTGGCTTTGCAGTTACAGGGTTTCCGATGCTGCCCTTGTGCCTGTGAATTCATCACAGCAGCTTCTTCATGCGCCTCCTCTTCCTGTTTTCTGCTTTTATGTCGTTCTGGAAAAGAATAAAAAATATGGTAAGGTTTGGGCAGGTCAGCAGCAGCTTGTTTTCATCAACAGGGGTTACTGCTGAGGTGCCTTATGGGTAAGATTCTCCAGCCATGAGGGATTTCAGTCTGCAGTGAGCAGCTGATCAAAGGGAAATGGGAATCTCCTCACAGCCCTGGAGTGGTTGAGGCATTTACACATCTATTTTGGCAGCCCAAAAAGAGGGAGCTGATCAGGTGGAGAGCAGGAGTGAGCCACGCAGGGGCAGAATGCTTGCAGCACAGCCCAGACCTTCTCACAGCCTGGGAAGGGAGGACATGCATGGGGAAATGCCTCAGGCCAGCTCCAAACTGGCTGCTCATCAGGAGCTGGAACTTGGTACCTCTAGCACTGGAAAGTGAAGTGGGGGTTTAGGTCAGCACACAGAGCTCCCCAGGCTGCAGAGGAAGGTCTTATGTAACCCTAGCTGAGGGCTGTGGCAAGGGGTGCAGCAGCCTGTGCAGAACAAGGGGCACCAACAAGAACAAGCCTGCTCCTTCCCCCTCTCAGTTAACTCCCCGTGGTGGTGGTACAACACTCACTTATCACACTCTGCACTTTGGCAACAATACTGCTGGGAGGAGTGGGTGTCATCTTCTCTGAGAAGTCACACGAATACAGAACATTGTCCACGGTCGTCCCATGCTCACTGTAGTTCAACAGCTCGTAATGCTTCGTGTTCTGAAAAGAAAGGGAAAAGGAGGGAATCAAGCCATGAAGTCATAGAATGGTTTGGGTTGGAAGGGACCCTAAAGACCATCTTGTTTCAGCCCCGTGCCATGGGCAGGGACACCTTCCACTATTCCCAGGTTGCTCCAAGTCTTGTCCAACCTGGCCTTGAACACTGCCAGGGATGGGACAGCCACAACTTCTCTGGGCAACCTGTGCCAGGGCCTCACCGCCCTTATAGAGAAACATTTCTTCCTAATAGCCAATCTAACCACACCCTCTGTCAGTCAAAAGTGCTTCTGCCCATACACACCTCTTTGGAGAACTGAAACACATAACCCCTTCTCCCTGCTGCCAGTGGTGGTCAAATAAGAGCTGGTAAATATCCTCCAGCTTCAGAGACCGCCAACCCGATCCCCCTGCTCACAAAACAACCAGCCTTCCTGCAGGAGCTGCTTCCTGGCAGAGAAGGAAGGCCAAAGGGAAGTGGGTTTTACCTACTGCACTTGAACCAACACTTCTTTTGGAAACAGGATATTCAAGCCAACGCTCACAAAAGCGTACATTTTACAGGCACACCTCAAGCAAACCTGGCACGAGACCTGTGCCTAGCAGGAAGAGATGAGCTTTGGGAAGCAGGCACAAGATGGCAAGAGGGATGCCACGTGCTGCAGCAGCCTCAGGACAGAGGCAGTCTGGGATTCACAGGCCTTGTGTAGAGCTGAAATGCCAGCAGACATTACTGTGACACGCAGCGTTACACAAGCGGCGTCACGCTCAGCTGAGCTTTGTGCAGGATGTTGACAGAGCAGAGGAGATTTCAGGTTAGCTCACAGAAATCATCTCAGAGCTCAAGACCTCATCCCTCAGGGACTGCAAGGCTTTAATCAAGTCTCAAAAACTCCACATGCACATGGGAGTAGGTTTTGAAGTAACCTGCTACACTGCAGAGAGAGCTCCAGGAAGGGGAATTCTCCCTCTCCAGAGTGACCACAGCCATAGCAGACCTGCTAGAGGGTCAAAGGCCAGTGCCTGGAGCCTGATGTATGACTGGCCACTGTGAGGAGATGCTTCCACACAGATTTATGGTCAGGATCCTGTTACTGAGTGTGTTTGGTAGCTTGCAGGGCACTGGAGGAATGGCTAAAGCTGGCTGTGGGTTAATCCTGGATCCTGCTCTGGAGCTGGTTGACAAATGGTGATATAAAAGACTCGATCTTGCTTCAAAGGCTGTTTCCATGCTAAGAGACATCTCCAGCAGTGCTGTTACTGGCAGGCCTGCTGGTCTGTTTACTTCAAGAACAAACTAATCTCTGGGCTGTAGCTAAGTAGAAACTGTAGGTTTCTGTTTATGCCACAAGCTTAACTGTAGTTTTAGCTAAATAAATAATTTATAGAGAACTGCAGATGCTATGAATGCTTTGCTCCCCCATCACACCTGAAAACAAGGGACTCAGAGCAGTTCCCTGGTTTGTTCCAACTGAGGTTTGATGTTGACACATTAAATTTAGCTTTTATTAACAACACATGCAGATCAAAAAGTATCAGACCATGTCTATGTCCTTTTCTTTTCCTAGACACCAGCAGTGACAGTGCTGACTTGTGGCCAGTCCTTGCTCACAGGCAGTCAGCTCAGAGAAATCGTGCTGGCAGAGCTCTGTGCTTCAGAAAAGGGTTTGACAGAAAACGCTGACACAGCCTCCACTGGAGTAAAACCATTCACAGCCCTGGCTCTTTGTAGTCCACAAAAGGAGCACCACACAAAGACAACCTGCTGCCTGCATCTCCAGCTCCCACTGCCATGCACACCAACTGCTAAAAAAACAAAAACAAAACAAAACAAAACAAAAAAAACCAAACCCAAACAAACAAACAAAAAAAACCCAACCTAAACAAAAGAAAAAGCCAAATCACTCAGGCACTCACCTCATCATAGAATATGCAGGCATGTTTGCCAGACACATAGTTACAGTGACCATAGCTTGTAAGGCACACATCCATATCAGCTCCTGTCATGGGGGAGGACAAAACAGGCTCAGTTCGTATAGGAAAAAAAAAACTGTCAGGCAGCAGAGAACAACAGACAGAATTAAACTTCAATTAGCAAAACAACAGGGGAGCAACTGCTTTTGTCCTGCTCCCAGGACTGCATGAATAATGCTTCGATAAGCCACCAACAAAGTTTCAGTGGGGGAAGGGAGCCAGCAGCTCCACAAAGGTTGAAGAGCATTTCACTGCTCCTGGGTCTACCCAGAGCACCAGAGGAATCTAAGCAACAAGAAACAAAACCTTCAAGCAAACCATAACTCTCCTCTCCATCAGTCAGGCACTGAAACTCCAGCACAGCTGTTCTAGTACTGACACCAGGTGACAGAGCTGCCACCCGCACAGATTCAGGCAGATGGGGGATTTCCACGCTTCTAGGTAGTGCAGAATCCCAGTACAAGCGACCACAATGAGTCTGTTTCCTTTGACACCCACTTGGCAAACACCTTAGCGAGGGTCAGGGAGAACCACCCTGATTCTGAAAGGCCTGGGCAGGAAAAGCTACTCACCTGTCCCAATGTAGAGGGTTCGATAGCACATATTGACTGCACCCCCCAAGCCCATCAGAGGATAGAACACCGCCCGGGCTTGCACTTCCTTTCTTTGCGCTGCAAGATAAAAAGAAATTACTTGAACAATGTTATCAGCTGGGAAAGCTGCTTGACCCCAGTGTCCCCAGCTCAGAAAGCACAGATCCTAAGGAGGATGCAGGCAGCTTTGGCCTAAACACCAGTTCCCAAACCTCTAGGAATGTTTGTGCATTAAACCTCTTTTTGCCAGTCAGAGAAAATTGCTTTCTCCATAACCCACACAAGCCATGCAAATGGGGAGCATTAACACTGAGCATGCACAATGGAGCCTCACTGAGGAACACACAAGCCTTCTACCACTGGCTTCTTTCTTAATCTCTTCTACTCTGGGTAATGAAAGAGCTCAGCCTTTGCTCTCAAGGTGCCACTTAAAAAAAATCGGTGCTGGTGAATTCGCGAACTTAACAGCCATTTCATTTCTAGTGAAGCTGCAGGAAAAACACCTGGGCTGAACTGGGCTTGGCAGGGACAAACCCAGCTCCAAGACAGGATGCTTAACTGAGTGGACTCTTTTACCCTCAGGTCAGACCCTACGGCACATTTGACAATGGCTGGTCCAGAGCTGAGCCTCCAGAGCAGCTCCAAATTCAAATCACACACTCACATGCCCACGTTAACAGGACACAACGTGGGACAGATATTGACCTCCATTGGGCCACACAGGCCTAGCCAGGGTTTCAGCACTGTCTTTTGGAGGAAAACCCCTTATACACTGAGTTTAAGCCTCTCCTGATACCACATTTGCAGGACAGTGTTACACCAAGAGGGTGAAATCAAAGAACAGAACGTGAGGGTTATGAAAGATCATGAAAGAGGTACCTACATCAAGAATAGTGGCCACACCAAGTGGCATCACAGGTTCCACCTCTGCCTGGCTGCCCTGCACGAGTCCTTTCAGCTGCCTGGCTCTGCAGGGCTCACTAAAGGCTTTGGATCTAACATTTCATCAGCAATGCTAAGCAGCCAGTTGGATGCATCATTCCTGCCCAAAAAGGGTGATGGGTTAAGACAGCAGCAATCTGCCTTGAGAAAGGCAGACTGCTGAAGAATTCCAGCCCAGGAAGGCAGCTCATACCACAGCCTGCTGCTGTGTCCTGCAGCAGCCATCACAAGAAGACTGACAAAGCATTTAGGGAATGCTGTGATGCAAAAGCAGGCAAGCACAGAGCTTCAGAAAAAGATTACTGACTGACTTCCAAAGATCTTATCTGGGATATTTACCCCCAGGCCTAGCAGAGGGGGAGCAGAGAACTGCTTCCACAGCAAGGCTGTCCAGTTAGTGCTTGAAAGCAGATTAAACTGACTGGCTGCATGCAGAGGAACAGGAAGCCACGTTCACCCTGCAGCTTTAGGTGATACCAGTGATAATAAAGCCAAACTCGGGAATCTGGAGACTTCCAAGAGGAACACAAGTTATTTTCCATTACTGGCATTAGTCATATTTAGTGGTTTCAGCTTGGCAGTGACATTCTGAACTGACAATGACAATTTCACACACATATTCTGTGCCCCAGTTCCTCCTGTTCTTGTGCTTGTATCACAAGCAACTCCTCCAGAAACAGAGAGCAGGAATTCACAGATTTCTCTTGCCCATCTCAAAGGTAAGGGCAAAGAAAAGCCACCAAGCACCTGAGATGAACCTTCCCATCTCTTGCTAATCTAAGACGAATAAAACACAACTTCACTAAACATTTCCAGCAGAAAATCTGAAGGTAATAAAAGTATTCACATTGCTCAAATTTGTAAATAATTAAGTAGAGGAACCTGACTGAGTTTCGGGTCGGTGGATATCCAGAGCAGGGGGATGAGAAGAAAGAAAAGTGAAAGGCAGCATCAGATACCAGAAGGAGAAGGAAATCTCCTACAAGGAATAGACAAGAGAGTGCCAAAATCTATGGCTCAACATAACCCAGCTATTCTAGGGCTGCTCTTACCTTCAATGTGGTTTCCCACAGGAGATTGCTGATGGGAATTGACACTGCTCGCTAGAGACTGAGCTTTGGGAGGAAAGAGCTGATGTATTCTCTGCAAGGCCAGAAACTTGATCAGCTGCTCATCCAGCATATTTATCTCAATCTCTGTTAATAAACAAAAAGCAATTAGTAAGTTATTCAGGGGAAGGGTGCAATCTGAGCTGCAGTGGATTTAACTGTTCCACTTTCAAACTTGCTGTTTGCTTCAACAGCAAAGACTTAACCAATTCTGCAATATAGAGACTCTTACACATAGGTAAGTTATTATTTCACATCACCTCCCGTGAGCAGAGTGCCAGCCACAGCTGGAGAGCTACAACTGAGGCAGCAAGCAGAAGTTTGGGGGAACTAGGGTTGATAAATGCTGAAAATGTGCTGTTTTGGCTCAGAATCAACAGGTCAGCAGAGGTGGGTATTGCACCCCTTTGGACAGTACATTGGGTCCTTCCTCTGAAGCTCTGTTACCTCTGAAGCTGCTGCAGGCTCATGCTTGAGTCACGTGCCCATAGCAGGGTAAATTAAACCAAACAGGGCAATTCAGACAATATTATTAATGAGCTTTAGAGCAGATCTTCTGATAACTCAGAAGTGTTTATATTTGTAAAGCCTTACAGAGGTCTGCTTTCTTGCAGCAAGGAGGCTGGGTAACCTCTTCTTCCAAGAGCTTTCTCCACATCAACAACAGTTAAAGTGGAAAGGAGAGGAGGAAGAGCTGTAAGAGCCTTTCCCAATAGCAGAGAGGGTGGGCTGGGCAGTTGGGGTTCACCCAAGAAAAGAGGGTCACACTGGCAATGGCAGAAAGGCTGTTCTTCAGATTTGAGATGTAGGAGTCATCTCTGGCAACAGCCTGGCTGTGCTACTGATGATTGCTGCTCAGCAATCTCCTCCTCAAGGCACTCTGCTAACGTTTGCCATCTCTTGCCAAGTGCAACAAAAGGAAATAAAAACCAGGCCAGTCTAGGAGACTGACAGAAGCAGAAATAAATTATAAAATTAATGGACCCACTGAAGCATCACCACTCAGGTGACTGCTCCACTACAAGATCTATTGTTGCTGGACTTTACATCCAGCAGCTCTGGATTGCAGCTAGCACCACAACATGGCAGGGCTGCAGGTTTCTGCACGTGAATTCCACCTGGAAAGCAGCCCAGTTGTGATTCTTCCCCAGAAAAGCTTCAGGCAGAATCACTTCATTGGCCTTGCTGCCTTGGCAACACTAGGAGCAGGGAAGCATGTGACATATTTAAGGTAATGTACACCCAGCCCCTCCCTCACCTGACTACAACCCTTCTTTATCTCTGCAGCTTCTCCTCAAGCAGAGATGGAATGCTTTAGGCAAGCAAACACACAGGGCTAGCAGAGACTGATGATGAATTAAATACTCACCCCCATCCATAAAGGCTTTCAGGGAACTGGTGAAGTCCAACATAGCTGCAGAGTTTGAAGTGAGTGATGAGGGTAGAGTTAAAGCGCTTCCTATGGATAAGGTGCTGGGACTGACCTTACCATCTACAGAGAGAGATGGTGGAGAGAAGAGATGTCACTGTGACGTTCAGCAGACATGCACCCAGCCCTCAGGCTGCCCTTGGCTGCCAAGCTGCCCCAAATGACTCATTTTGCTCATAGTCATGCTTTGAAAAAGGCCTGAACTAGAGGCCAAGAGCTTTCTTCTGCTCACAGAAAGGCTTCTGTATGCCTCCAACACAGAGCCAAACTGCCTCGTCTCCAGCTGCTGGAAGAATTCTTGACCTATACATTTAATGTCCTGCTCCCTGTGGTGAGACTGGAAAGAGGAGCACCAACTCCCCAGGAGCTTGAAGAATTTATTAAACCTAAGAGACATTTGCCAAGTAGCTTGTCTAGGTCTCAACATGCATAAAAAGTACAACTGCCCTGGTTTTATTTCTACACTGTTATAAAGTCTGGGGAGAACATAATTGTCCAGAAGGAATGTGAGAGTCATAAGCAGATTTTATTATTTACAAAATAAAATCCTCCTGCTTTGGAAGCAGCCATGCAGCTGAAAGAAGCAGTGGCAAATGCCAGGAAACAAAATCCCTGTAATGTGTTGTCAATACCAGATATTCTTGAGTTGGTTTGCTTATAACTACTGAAATTTATGGCAAAAAAAGTCATGAGCAATTTGCATTTCTGTACTTGGCAGAAAAATTTGTACACTACAATTTTGTTATAAATATATATATATATATCCATTGTGCTAGATGGAAAATTTAAATGTTTACACCTTTCCCAAGAGACATTGCAGCAAGTAATGATTTTGTAGAACACAAGCGTTGCACCAGAGGCAATTATTTAAAATCTTAGGTAACTGCAAAATTATGTAGGATTTACAGTGCTTTTCAAACCACAAGCAAGAAGTTTTCAATAATGTAGTCTCATTTCCTCTACCAGAACTTCTCCCAGCCTTGCATTTCTAAGCAGGGCATGGTCAAATCAGCAGCCTCAGAGTAACCAAGTTTATTCAGGAGGAGGCCAAGTACCCTGGGGACTGCTTCCAAAGGCGAGGCAAAGCTTAGAAGTTACTCATTGAGGAATTTTAGAAAGGATTATAAAAAGATGTTGGCCTGTTGCTTTACAACCACCAGACCTGAGCCACTCCACACAAGCCTGACACTGAGCAGGTTGGAAGTGCATGAGAAGTGGCACACAGCTCTGTCACAAGGTTTTCAGTGACTGCTCCCACCCAACCTGCACAAAGGGTTTGCTGGTTTGAGTGTTGAGCTGCTGTGGGGAGAGGGAAAAGGAAGAGAATGCCATATGTGAAAGTTTATTCTAGCAAAATTTGAGCTCTGGGCAGTTACTCCAACACCTATCAACATCTTTGACTTCATGTTCCTACACTAAAAATGGTTATATACATTTCATTATGTACCTTGCAAGGTATATAATTATAATAAATAGCACATATTTAGCAAGTTTTTTTGGTTCAGCTCAGGATCCCTGGCATATCCAAGTCCATAACTACCCTGTATCAGACCAACAGATCCTAAGCAGACTACAGCTTCCCATGGCCCCATTTCTCCATCAAGGCTGTGCAGCTGAAGACTCCAACACCTGCAGTAGGGGACACAACGACTGCCTGAACAGTTACTCTGGACTAGATCCCAGAGAGCTGCTCTTGTGAGAAGGACTGACTACCTTGCAATCCAAATGGCCATTTGAAACAAACCAGTGGTTTTACAGCAGCGCTGGGGTTTTAAAGCAGCAGTTGTTGAAACAGCAAGGCAGCAGCCAAATGATATAAAGCTACTGTTGCTTTCCAGAATTCAACTGATCTACTATCCTGCTTGTCAGGACAGAGTTCCTCTCTCAAGTATAGGTAGCCAACAAAAACAAATCCCATGGCTCCCATAAAGGGACCTAAGGCAGAGATGACCTGAGAAACTCCTGCAGGCTCTTCACAGAAAGCCCAATTCCCAGTCAATTGAGGGCACACTGCTACTGCCTTGAGGTTCTGAATGCAGTTAAGCCTGAGCTTTCCTCAGCCCCGGGGCCAAGGTCAGCGGCTCAGCACGTACCTGAAGGTGGTGCTGGTGAACAGAATCTGTTTGTGGACCCAACAGCCGAAATCCCATCTCCTGCAGCCTGGGGAGGGGTGAGAGCCCGGGTGGCACTGAGTGGGGACCCCCCGGCCCGCAGCTCTGCCGGCAGCGGTGGCCCGATCTGCGTCTGCACATTCTTCCTTTGCAAAGTGCTGGTGGTCTCCAGGCTGGCACAGGAGCTTGATATGGACGTAGGCAAACTCGTGACCGGTGCAGATCCCCTTTGTGCACAAGAAATGGGTCCTGTTACGTTCTCTGTTTTGACAATGGTTCCAATGGTGTGATTCAGAAGTCCACAACTCGCTGGGGGAGTGAGGGGCCGAGGCCACGTTTGCCGATGAGACAAAACAGGTATTGTGTTCCCAGACCCCATGAGCCTCTGGGAGTCAGTCAACTGTGCTGAGGATTCGGATGAAACACCACAGAAATGAGGCCCGTTCACTTTAACGTCAGAGGCTGTTGGCCCATTCGAAGTCCCGCAAGAAGATGCTTTCTTGGATTTATCTATACAAGAGCTGCAGTTAACATCTTCCTGTGACAAAGTCTGCTGGGATTGCAAGGAGCTCAAGGAATTCTGGGTGGTAATCCCTGAGGTGCAGGATGACACGGAATAGAGGGAAGGTGTGGGTGCCTTGTCAGCTGCCTGGTAAGGGTTGGCGAGTGAGCAGTCTGCCACAATAACAGGCTTAATATCAGCCTTCTCTGTTTGTTCAGAGTCCCAAAGCGAAGTCATCTGCTTAGCAGATAAATGTTTCAATATGCTGCACTGGAGCGCAACAACACTACAGAGCCACTGGAAGGAAGGAAAAAAGTGCAGGTTAGCTCTGGAGGCAGCAGTGCTCCAAACCTTACAGTTACTCCATCGTTCACCCAACTCGAGAAAATCCAGTTGCTGATTGCTCAGATGCAGTCTGGAACTACAGCATCTGCTCATCTACAATTAGGAGAAAATTTTGTCCAGAAGTACAAAAGGGCAACCAAAGTAATGTACTGTTTATCTCCATGCTGGGGATAGGACAGAGATGGGCTGAGATTACAGGAGGGAGAAGGCAGCATTTCCTCTCAAACTCCTCTTCACTTGTTAAATGCTGCAACTCTTCACCTTCAGGTTACAAACACACCTTTCACTAATTTGGACTTCTGGCCAAACACAATCCTCCAACTTATTTTATAGCACGTTGGAAAGAAATGCTGCTCTACCTCATGTATAGGGAGTACAAAGCTGGGGTGGAAAGCACTTTCCTTTTACACAAAGTGGAGGAAGACCAAAAGATTTATTCAAAGTATTAAGCTCCATAGTGGATGTGCACCTGCCACATAAAAGAACCTTGTCTGATCTAAGAGAAGGACTTCTCCACTGATTGCAACTTAGCATGCCCTTCCACTGTGGAATCTGTACAGAAGTTTCATGCAATATTTAAACTCATTTGACCTTGATTTACACGTCCAATTCCATCCGCAATAAAAAGCGACCTAGAAATGGGACGTTAACTTATAAATAAACGTGTCAGAGAGCAGCCTTACATAATCAAAGTGCAAAGCCACGAAATAAAGATGATGTCTAGACAGAAGGCCCTTGACTCCACTCTTAAGGCCAGAGGACTATTGCACCACTTCCCTGAAGTGTCAAATGAGGAATTTTACATCTCACCTGGAAAGTCAAAGTGAAGTTTTAATGGGCAAGGGTGTCAGAGACAAGACAAGCTATCACCTTCACACGCAAGCTTGAGATTGGTTTCCTAGACAACTGCTCCATCATGACTGAAGTGGAAGGGGATCTTTGTACCAAAGCAACTACACACACAGAGTCCACGCATTTGACTTCATTTACCTCCTGTTGTTCTGTCTGGCTGGCTAAGTGCTCAGTGTTCAAAAGGTGCTTCTGCAAGGGTTCCTCAGGGATCCCGTTACAGATCAGCTCGCCATCTCTAATTGCTGCAGGCGCGAGTAACGGGGGTGGAAGCCGGTATTGGGACTTTATAGCATCAGGAACCTACATTGTGGAGAAAGAAGATCACACATGAGAACAATTACTCAAGAATGACTAGTTAAACCAAGTGCCTGATCAGCACTAAACTTTGTATTTGCTGCTTTCTCACCCAAAGGAACCCCGCAGGTACATTAGAAGTATCAAGGACCGAGTACTTTAAATTGATGTAGACATGCTGAAATGAATAGGTTTTATTCCCTTAGGTCAGGCATGACTTTGGTACAACATGGTGGCTACAGTACAAGACAGACCATGAAAAAACAGCCAAGGCAAGTCTGTATGGCAGTTTTCAGGCATCCTGGCCTGAACACAGCCATACACATAAACACAGCCACAGATCTAACTGTAGGGCCACCTTCAGGAGGTTTTGTGTTAAAAAACCAAACCCAAACATAGATTTAAGGGCTTACTTGTAATAAGTTGAAGGAAAGAGATCCTCTTAAATCCTACAGGTAGTGACTCCTGACTCCCAGATCTTTCACCAACACAATCATTCAGACCCCATCTTCTTCCTCCTGCACCAAGGAGTATGCTGGTTTCCCTTCCAAACCAAAATACGTACACAGGGGTTTTTACCCACCACTGCTTGTTTACACATACCTTCAGACCTTTCCTCTTCACTGACTGAAGAACTCTGCGATTTGGAGGGTGTTTCTTATGGATTCGGTTTAGGAAATCCACTTTGACAACATGCTGAGATATGGTGTCCTGGAACCGGTCAAATACTCGGCACCGATTACTCAGGGTCAAGTTCTTCTGGTTCAGCTGGGTGATCAGACAATGCCACAGGAGTTAGGGATCTGCAGGTCACTCTAAGGCACCCTAAGACTTTCATAATGCCTCGTAGCACTGGCAGTACAGCATCAGCTCAGCTTTAGACTATTTGTTTCCTGCAGCACTAACCATTTTCTGTTAAAGGGCACATTGCTCGAGATGAATACAAAAGCATTTAGAGGCTGACTAAGCAGCATCAATACTCTCAGAAGCAGTTTGTCTGGGAAAAAGCTCTTTGTTTCAGCCCCCTGTTTCCTGAGTGTTTAAGTCTCAAGTACACTGCTTTTCCAAAAATGAAAACTCCCTCTTGGAATGAAAGTTTTTTGAGTTAAGCATGCAAAGAATTACTTCCCCTATTTGTAGCACTGTGCTGCTTTGTATCCCAGTTCTGGAAGCTCATCTAGATCTTAAAGAGTCCAGTCAAAAACTAGACAAGCTGTCAGTGAGCCACAATCTGAGCTGTCAGCTTCAGTTACAGGAAGGAGTTCCCCCATCTTTATATCTTATTGCAGAGAGCAGCATCATATTCCTTTGGAGAGTGCGTTGCTTGCAGCAGGAGCTTTACAAGCGTTACAGGGAGCAATAAGAGCTCAGAAGCTGTTTTACATTTGTTGTGCTTTGTCCTTTAATGGACCTGCCAGGTTCCACTCCAGCATCCGGTTACCATACTGCAATCATAGTCCTGCTTACCACCACGTGTTCTATGTGATTTGGGCACATCCATCTACCCAGAGGCATGGCAGTAAGTGGTGGCTCCAGACAATCCATGTGGAACAGGAGTGGGCAATAATCACACTGGATTAGAGGTGCCACTCTGCAACTCCTGCAAAGAGAGAGCCAAATCTTATTCCCCCTACAGAGTATAAATAGAACATTCAGGCAAGCTTGGCTGACCACTTCAGTTTATCCTCTACACTGTTGTTTGCACCAAAAAGTATGGTTTCTGATTTGTAACTTGATCTATATGGACTTTCTTCAAGACCCACTCAAGGCAAAAGGCTTTATTTGAAGCAAAATTCAGAGATCAAAAGGAAATCACAGATTTAGGTAATTACAAGTTTCCTTAGAGAAATCAAGTGTGATGCTGGGACGTGTATATCAACAAGATGTTCTCAGAAAATGTCTCAAACTCCAGAAAAACAATTACATCTGAATCCCCAGGCTTTAAAGAAGTCTTTGCTCTATGACAAAGTCATCAGTTGTTCTCCACTGAGAACACACTCAGCCCACCTGAGTCCCCATTCCACTTCCAGAAATGCACTTTGACTGGGTTCCTGAAATAAAGGTTTCATTTTCACTGACATTTTGAATTGAGATGGATGCATTTTCTTATGCAGCTACAAAACCCATCAGTATTTTGTACTGGTTTTCAGATTTACAATTTCAGCACAATATTCCTATTTGCCTTGGGCTTATAAATCTCTCAGTAGATTTCTATTTCCTAAAGGTCACCTCCTCACACACTTCCTTCACAAACCATAAACAAACATCTCCATTTACAAAACCACCATCACTATAGAATATTTCTTTGCAAAAAAACACTGAAGACAAGATGGCTCAATCTTGTCAATCTTCAGGCTATATTTTAGAACTCTTTACAGGCAGACCTACACTTGCTGTGGTCAAACACCTGTTATTTAGCAAAGATGAATATTCTCCCATTTCTTTGGAGGATTGTAAATATGTAATGAACGAGAATGGAAAAGGGAACAGGTAATCTACTTTTTTCAGCAAGAATTTTGCTCCTGTGAAGGCTGCAGTACACCGAACAGCTTCCCTGGAAGAATAAGTACCTGTTGCATGTGAAGCAGACCTTCACTGGCAAGGGAACCAAACCATTGTGGTCTAACTCGTGTTGTGCTTTCTTGACATTCTTTCCTGTGGTTTCTTCCTTTCTTCTCCTCTTACTAGTACCTGAAAAGGAAATTTTGAAAGGCTTTGGGTTATCCACATAGCAGAGATTTGCTTCCTGGTACACATAATCATCTCAGACAGAGGCTGACAGAGAAGGCAAAGATTGCTGCTTAAGGAACCTCTATGAACCACTAAATCTAGCCTTAAGTGACAGAGACTATCTCTAAAAGAAGATATATTTCATACTTAGTAACTTCAGTGACATCCTATACATTTAGTCACTACTTTGTTACTATATTATTGCATCATAAATCAAAAATCAAGTATTTTGACAACTGATTTCTTTTCATATTGAAGATCTAGACCAAGGTGATTACAACAAGTATCTATCACAAGTCCGGATGGACATGGTGTGTAGTTGCAGTGCTCCCATAGCTCAGGTTTGAAAGGCACCTGCTGTTGGGCAGCTGGAGGAGGAGAGCCAGGGATACCCTCTGCTTTCACCAGTGAGCACCACTGGAGCCACAACTATCACGGAGTCAAGAAGGAAAAGAAGGAAGATGGCAGCAGGATGCAACTGCAGACATCTGCACCAACACCAGACAAGCCACTGCTCACCTGGAAGTGCTGTGGTGCAGGTCAGTTCATTCGGCAGCTGGAACTGCGTTGGGTTCCTTTCCATGGCAGCAGCAATAAGAAGCTCAAAGGGTCGCTTCAGCTGGGGCTGCCCACAGTCCATTTCTGCAATGGCAGAGTCATCATCCACGTCAATTATGTCCTCATCGACATCATTCTGTTCTGAGTTGGGGGTCTCGGTGCTGGCATTGGATGTGGGAGTGCCAGGCCGGCTCGCTCTCCTTTCCAAGATCCTGGCATGCGCATTAGCCCTGATGCTGCTGCTAGACCTGTCCAACAGGTCTGCGTCACTGGTGGGGGAGGTGGTCCTTTTCCCAGATTTGTCCACCAATCCATTTACCTGCCCCAGCTCTTTCTTCTGTTCTCGCTTCTGCACGACATGAATAGGCAGGCTTATCATGGAGGCCACAAACAAAGAACATCAACCTTGACAAATATGTGATTGAAGACAAACAGCATCTGAAAACACTCGAGCCACTCACTACAACTTCCCCCTTGAAGTCATTAGAGCCTCGATCAAGACCAGTCTGATGGCGGCTAAGGTACAGGTGACAGAACAGCTGAAGAGAACCAAGTGTGGGGAAGAACATCACCATGTGTTCTCTCCTTTCAGGGTAGCTGTGCTTGAGTCCAGATCAGGACAACATTTCACAGCATCTAGTGCTAAATGCTTGACAAATCAGACAACTGTTGACTTTGCTACCAACACTGAGAAACTCCACAGCAGACTGTTCACTGTTGATGCACTTTACTAACCCTGGCACTGCATACAAACCCATGAGGGGCTGAGAAGGCCAGCTTGAGAATACAGGCACAATATACAAACAAGACTCTGCTATCTCCTGATGACAGGAATCTTGAACATGGTGCAGCAGAGGAAAACTATGCATTGCCATCACCACAAGATCCACTGTGCAACAGGAGGAGATGCTGCACGGTCTAGGATGGGCGACTGTGCACTGCTCCAGTACTTGACAGCATCACTCGTATGGAGGAACCAATATAGACTCCATCACTAACACAGTCTCCAAAGGGAGCAAAGTGTTTTCAGGCAATTTTTAATACAGAAAAGTTGGGTATTTTCCCCTTTTCTCTCTCTCTCTCTTTTTACTTTAGTATTTGTTTCCCGATTTTTTGACCTTCATTTCTATTGTTGGCAGATGGCTGAACAGCACCCTGGAAACATAACAAGGCAATCACTTCAGGAACAAAAGGCTGAGCACACAGTTTTCCTCCAATCTGTTTTGGGTGTCACTTCAAGGGAACAGTTGCTAGATAGTTTGGTGCAGTTTCTAAACCCTCTGCTACGCAGCCTTACGTGGCCACAGCAATAAGATGTTTACATTGTGCAAGACAGCTTCCTGGAGAAAGAGCATCAAGGCAAAAAAAAGACAAGCTACAATCTTGCCCAATCATCTCCTCCTCATCCTGTTCAACAGCCCAGCAAATCATAACTCCCTGTGATTTCACCCTCTGCTGATGTACAACTGCTGTGAAGTCACACTTCTAAAAAACACATATTAACTAGAATCACAGCCCTGATGGCAAAGCTGCATTAACGTGACTCTTGTTCTGCCTGTAGACAGCTCACCTCCTCAAGTATGGGAGCCATTCCCATCTCCTCTGTGCCTCAGCTCTCCCTCCTTCCCAGAAATGGGGGGAAGGAAAACAGTTTAAAAGGCACAGATTGACAAGAAGGTATCAGACACCTCAGTTTTAGCTCCTAGCAGTGAGGTTAAAATATTGTGAGGGTCTCACCAAGACCCCTTAGGTTCCTTTAAGCCCCTTCCTAACAAAGCCCTTTGCAAACGTGAGCACAAAGAACAGCTCTGCTTTTTTAAGTACACACGAAGGGAGAGGCAGGTATGAACAAAAGGATTCAGGTTTCAAATGGCCAGTTGGAAGGGCAGGGATTGTGTCTGTTTTGGAAGGCTTTACCTTGCGGCGCACGGTGCAGCGGTGGCACATCCACTCCCCTGGAGGCAGCATCTCCTCGCTGAGCGGAGGGTTGCTACAAGAGAAACACAAAGCAAAGCTTTGCTGTTATTTACTGTCATTTCTGGAACTCTTCTCACGTACAAACAGCCTGAGTCAGGGCAGCTCTGCAGTTCCACTCCCAGGCACTTTCTTTTATTTATGCTGAAGCTCCCTGGATTCACTCTCCCATACATCCACTTAGCCAGACACCTCCAAGAAGCCAGTCTTCCATGACACCCATCTCAGCTCCACGGTTTCAGACTTGAACAGCAAAGATAAATGGAAGATTCACTGGTGTGCCACACACATACCTCCCCCCTTAACACCACACCTCCTTAAATAACTTGATTACTCCATCTGAGACCACACAGATTCCCATCCAGCAAGCACAGTCATACATCCAGGCATTTCCATTCCTTGGATTTGCAGTGAGTCCAACTGAACGAGCTGCCATGGGGTCTACCCACCACCTCCCATGTACTCCATCCCTGGGCACAGTTACTTAATGGTGGAAACCACCTTCTATCTTAAGACAACCCAAATAGTCTTAAAAAGTGTCACCATATACAGCTTGCCTTGGCTACGAAGCACAGGATACATCCTACTCGCATGGATCTGCACTTACTATAAAAGCTGTATCACAGTGAAATGACATTCTCATTTTGATGCTAGAAATAAACCAAAGCAAATTAGATGAAGGAGTAAGGAGGACTATTTTGAGAAACACTTTTCCTCAGTAAAAGGCAGAGCAGCATATGTTAGATGATACACTTTCCTTACAGATTCTACTACTAACTCAAGAACTTCCCGACACCTCTTTATCATTAAGATTTATTATTTGAGCAAACTGCTGACTGTGGCAGAGAAAATGTACCTGCTGGCAAAAACCAGCCATTTACCACGCAGTGTGGCTGAAGATAATACCTTAAAAAGTTCTCCTGACTTTTGCTAGAGGCAGCTGCTTAGCAAGTCTACTCTCTTGTGCTGAACACACAGATGCACTATTGCAGGATCTGGAAGCTCCATTTCCCACTGACTGGGAAACAGATTTCAAGAATCCACTGGGACTGACTGGGTTACAAGGGGATCAAGAAGTACAGTAGCTTATAAGACTGGCCCAAGAAAGCCACACAAGCATGGGAAGTTAGACCATGGTTCATGGCAGGAGTCTCTACACTGTTTATTGCACCTACAAATATCAAACCAAATCCAAGTTAAGCTTTCCAGTCTCCAGCCCTGACAAGCCAAACAGGATAAGATGCATACTTGCTGGCCAGGAAGAGCTGTGCTTTGCAGCAAAGGGAGCGGCTGTCTTCCTTGAGAATCCTGCTTCTAGCACAGGGAAATGGCACAGGATCCCAGCCCAGGCTCCCAAGCCTGGACTGTGAAAACAAACACACTTCCTTTGTTTAAACAGAGTCCTGGCGAGCCGTGCCCCAAGCTCGCCCGCGTGCCAGCAACAGCCTCTGCAGGTACTGCAGCCATCCGGGGTCACACTCGCTCTTGCAACACTGTGCCTGCAAGACTAAAGCAAGAACACAGCAAGAACCGAGCTGGTAATAACCTCAGCATTTCTGGTGTCAGGCTCCGGGGAATTCAGTAGAGCCAACACATCTGGCAGCCATTTTGAGGAGGAGTGCAGGGTTTCAGAGGCCTCCGTGTTCCAGGCGCTCCAGAAACGCAGCGCTCTGCATATATGCACTGACATACCTGCAGCTTATGTTTCTCATTTCCTGGAGGGCTTGGATGAACAAGAAGCTCTAGATGAGAGCACCAAAGCCTCCACTACTGGCTGCTTCACCTCAAATGCTTGGATGAAGTAACTCCCTGCCCCAAACTAATCTTTTGCTAACAGAAGCAGGGAAGGGAGGGTGGAAGGAAGAGAGTAACAAATGACCCCCGTGTGCTTGCTGCAGCATAAATCCATGCTGAATCCTAAGGTGCATCCTGCAATAGCTCACGTTTTACTCTTGCTAGAAAACGAGCTCTTAGATCGGCATCTACAGCAAACAGAGATTCATCTGGCCCATTCCCCTCTCCCCTCCCAACACCCCAGGGCATAAAAACCACAGACTTTGATTTGTTCCTAGTGAAATTTCACCCTCTGAAGCTCCCGATGAGCATGCCTGAACTGCTGGGAACACGTCTGCCCCATTCCGACGTGCGGCGTGCCAGGGATCCACACGCTGCCAGATGCCTCCTGTTATTTGTTTTAACTGTTACCTCAATCTTACGCATTTTACAATGAAACAATTACTACCACGGTGAACCCTGAGAGACGCCTGGAAGAGTCAGAACAGGTTTTTTCTTCAAATGTGTATGTTATTGTCCCATTTGCTGTGTTTGAACCATGAAATCCTACACACACTTTACTGTTAAAGAAGCATTTTAATGAATGCTGCTACCTGAAGGCCTGCGGAAGGAGTGGGAAAGATTTGTTTCAGAGCAGCAGCAAGGTTTTAGCGCTCAGACAAGCCTCCTGAGGTTTTCTGCTCACTGACAGGGCCTAGCTGCGATAGCAAGTGTATTAAAAGACTGATTCTGCCTCTCCTGGTTAATGAACTGTTCATCAAGGCAGCTCACCATGCTAACAAAGACTGATGAAGGCTGCTCCTGCACTGCTGGCCTTGCAGCAAGCAGAGAGCATTGCCTGGGTCTCAGCAGAAAGTCGGGGAAGCGCTAAAGAATGCTGTTTTAATTGACTAGGTATGACCACATTCTTCAACCTTTTACTGTAAGTATAAAAGAAACGGATTTTTAAATCTGAGCAAGATACTTGATCTTCATAAGCAAGGTACGAATTAGCACTTTGGCAGGAGCACCACAGCCCTTTTCTCCCTATCTTTCATGGGTTCATTAGCATGCACAGCTCCAGCCACCAGTGTTTGCTGCCAAAAGGACCTGGAATTGTACAGCTCCCACTTTATCTTTGGTTACAACACATCTCCTTTCAACTACACACCAGTCAGTTGCGCTTTTCAGTACAATCTCACTAACCCTTCACTTCAGGAAGTTTCCCCTTCTGTCATCACAGACAAGAGTGGTGGCCTCTGCTGTTTACCTGGGGGGTTTGATGTGACCCAAATCAAACCTGCTCGGCAGAACGTGTTTCTGCATTTAAAACAAAGACAGCTCTGAAAAACACAAGCTGACCTAAAAACACCTGGAAGACTAACTCATACAAAGCCATCGAAAATTAAAGGAGATGTTTATCACTGCCTAGTCAAAAACCACTACACTGACTATGAAGTCACTTGCCATATAATATCTATCTCATGGCTTTTTCTGAGAAAGTTAAGTATCTCCTGAAATTCCTATCAGATGCATTGTCAAGCATTGCTCTGCCATGGTCAGAACGCAATGCTCTATCCCTTAAATAAAACTTAAATGTCTATGACAAAATAAAAAGATCTTCAAGAGCATATTAGGAGTTTTTATCAAGCAAACAATAGCATGAAGCCACTTAGCTTTTCAATTTCACACTCTGGGGCTCTCAGACATCAGAAGCCTGTTGTCAAGCCTAAATCCTGTAATTACTCCTCACTTTGCTGACCTCAATAAATAGGTAAACAAACGCTCCAAGGAATGGCACCTTCTCCAATACAAACTGGGCCATAGCTCTCAAAGGAACCCGTTATAAGCAGACCTGAGGTTATTTACACACTGCATTCCTGACCATCTTGCGTCAAAGAGAAGTTGACACTACTTTTGGACCCATCAGGATACAGCCAGCTACCAGCTGGGATAATGGTGGCAGGAAAACAAACCAGTGCCTGGTGAAGCTTTCTTCAATAACCTGTCTTTCACATCAGTTGTTTTCAACAATTGGTCTTAAATATTTTTTTCTGTGCTGGAGGAAAATAGTAACACCATAAAAAATCCAGGCAAACACATTTTTCCCTTCTCAGGAAACATAATTAACTGACCAAGACTCAGTGACAGCCTGATAATGAAGGATATGTTTGCCAGATAAGGGAAGAAGGCTTTTGGCTCTTCTTTGGGGCTCCTATTTATTCCTATGATGGATAGAGCTACAGCTGTTCTACCAGCTTCATAAAGAACAAGGCTCCCTGGCTTCCTAAAGCAGAGCCTCAATGGCAGCTAAAACAAACCAGGAAACCAACCTCACTGTCAGGGCATTACAAGAGCTCCATTGAGAAACAGGGAAAGTCGCATCATTTACAAATTCAGCTTTTTGGAACATTTTTACTGCGCCCAAGTTACACACTTCTGCTCACAGCTGCTCTCAAAGTCGGCTGGAGTAGTACACCTGGAACCCTGAACCTCTATCTTAGACAGAATAAAACCACACCAAACAAGCCAACAGCTGCAGCCTGCGGCGAGTTCCTCCCCACTGCAACTCCCTTACCTTTGTCTTTTACTCCTGCATCAACACAAAGCTTCTGAAGACAGAAGTCAGATTTCAATTACCTTAGAGGTGGTTATTAGGAATACTATCAGCTCCCTCCTCTTCTCCACTGTTATTCCTCAGATTATTCAGTGAAGTCTCCAAGCTCTGCTCATTAACATGGATAAATTGTGACACTCAGCTGTACAAGAACAATCTTCCTGAAAAAGCCAAAGATTTCTCAAGCACCAATGCAGAGGCCACCAAACTTCAGATAAGCCCAGTATATTTTTTGTTCTGTATAGATCTCTAAGCACGACCTGATCACATCAAAACTAACACCTTCAGCAACTTTCTGGCCTCAATTAAGCTCACATCGTTTATAAATTATACCTATTTTAAGCCAGCAGCACAATTCACATTAGCTACAGAGCACCCACTATACTTCTACCTGTGGTACAACTCCTGAGGGAACCTGTGAAAAAAGCTTGACAGCAGCCAGCATAACTTTGTTTACACTGAAGTGAAAGCTTTGAGCATGCACAAAAGGAGTTTTAAATTAGTAAGATCCAGCAAGGACTCCTGGATACCACCAAACAGGTCAGGACATGATTATTATGGCTGCCACTATGCAAGGAAGGGAACCAAAATGACCGTTTCACAGGTCACCTATTATCCCATCATCTGGAACGCTGCACCTGCTTAGCATGCATCTTTCCAACAGCATGGCCAGAGCTGGAAATAAGGGTTCAGCAACAGACAGAAAACAGAAGCAGGATTAAAACACCATTTTATGGGCAGACAGCAAGGAACAAGATGTATCCAAGGACAAAATAAAGGTACACTACACTGTCTACATGATGCTATGAGAGTGGAGGAAGACTTGAACTCTTAAAGGTTTAAGTAGCTGCATTGCTGGGTATGCCAGATCCCAAAATTTCCTTCACTGTGTGCTCATTTTTACCATCTAGACCTGCCAGTGTTCAACATTTCCAGGGCTTGGCCAGCAGCACCAGCCTCTGGCAGCAGCATCACGCCATGCTCCTAAGAACCGGGTACCATTTCATGAGTGTATCATAAATTTTGTGAGTATTATGTGAATTTCAACACCAATGAACTTATTTACATGAATCCTTCATTAAACCACTCCTGCTACTCTTATCCTGGGAAGAGAACCTCATGGAAGCAGGTGTTTATCTAACATACCTCAGCTCCCTTCCTGCCTTCACTTGGGGTTGTGCCTCCTCCCTGTGTCCTCGTGCACAGGCAATCCTGAGGTTCAGGTAGAATCAGGGAAGTTTCCTCCAAAGCACGAAGCAGAACTTTTTTGCCTCCAACCTGACAAGCAGGAGGGTCCAATAAACTGAATAAGCTGCATGTAAACATGTGATCACCTGATGTAATTAGCTACTTCTATTTATAGACAGAACCTGGCCCACAGAGACCATTCCCTAGACAACCTGTTAGTTATTACCCTCATTACTGTCCAGCTGATAAAAAAAATTAAAGGAAGTATTGTTTTATAAGGTATCAAATTTCCACACATATGTAAACAGATACATATATAAAATAAACATGCATTAAAAAGCATATAATACCACTAGTATTGCAGTGAGGTTTTTTGATTATTATTTTTAATTAGTTTGATGGGTTATGAACTCTGATATTTGAGACATATTTGCCTAGGGAACCATCCAGCTTTGTATTTATAAGCAGAAACCATGGAAGTCGATAGGAAGAATTGTTGACTTTGAAAAATGTGGGTCAGACACAGAAATTCAGACATTCTGCACATCCTGACTCCTGTTTCTTTCCCAGGCATCACTCATGCCTGTGCTGCAGACAATAGTAACAATAGCCTGAATTCAATGTCCAGGTTCATTATTAAGTGTTCAGGTCTTTATAGCACCATCTTCTTAACAGATTAGAAGTCATCTTCTCAAAGCAGGATGACACATAGGGCAGCATCAGGGAAAAGAAAGGAGGCTGAGGAACAACACAGCCCTGGTGAGAATCACTTCATCCAATTCTGCCTTTAAAGAACAATAAATGAAGAGACATCTCTGGTGGGAAAAAAATAATCAAAACACAGGTCTGAGAGGTTTCTGGGAAGTGAACACATTCAGCCCCAGCCATACTGAATGTGTTCAAAGGAGACAGGGGTGAAAGGACAGCAGCAATAAGGTGGAAAAAAGGAAAGCAGCACATCAGAAGAGGATGAAGGGCAGACCCATAAAAGCAAAAGCATGAATTTGTCTTCACACAGGCACAAGTGAAGTGTAATTCTGACATCTACATGTGGACTAGGCTTTCCCAAGAACGCTGGGGAAGAGAGAAAAAAGAGCAGAGCCAGAAATACCCACNAAAAAAAAAAAAGTCAAACCCTTAGAGCAGGGCATACATTCTTTTCTGCCTTTTCCAGATCACCTTCATATCTTTCTCCTGTTGCTATTCTAGACGGAGATCACTGGGAAGTTCACATGATGCCGTGCCCAAAGTCAGAGGCTGTACAGGCAGGTGTTTCACACCAATCACTAGTGCTTGCCAGAAATTCAGCATGGGGTTTTCAGCCTGCTAAATTGTATCCTCGGGCCAGTGCTTTCTGCAGGGTTCAAAGTCGGTAATCTCCAGCTCCATCTAGTTTGCTTCCAGTGCTCGTGCAGAGCAGACGTCAGCAGAAATGGGTTAGAGTTGTGTTCAGGCACTCGATTCCCCCCAGCCGGCTGAGATGCTCTTTGCCTTTTGTGCTCAAGATCTGATACACTAACAGGAAGAATGATTTATACAACTTTTTTTTTTCCCCTTTCCCCCCTTCATTTTTGGCTACCAGGAGCATTTTCTCCATACCCTAAAAAGGTAAGTGATTGCATTACAACTGGTATCTGTCAACCCCTTTATTAAAGGGAAGCTACAACACTATTTTTACTCGGCTTACAGAGTTACTGGATACTGCAATGTTCCTTCGAGGAAGCTGGGCAGACATCTAGTGAGCAGTGGAGCTGGAGACAGCACAAATCGATTACTGTAAGAAGGAAAAGCCAGCTCTGACAATCTGTGTCAGAAAAATCACAAGTCTAGCCAGTAACCTGACGTGGCAAGATGCTTTTTGCTTACACTCACTTCTTTCGTACCCCCGTAACAAAGCCATGTTATATCCCCAAATGCATTTGCATTTTCACAGGTCCAAGAGAACTTCCTGACTGGTTTAAAAAAACAAAATGGGTGCATCCTTCTCACATGATTTATATTCCAACAGACAGCACTTCCTAAATATTCAGACTGTCACACTTGCTTTCAGGGAGATACACCTCTTTCCTACTCTGGAAGTAACTGCTCCCTTTCTTCACAGAAGATTCCTGCTATTTGTTACTGACTCAAGGATTAAGAAAGGCTGCAGAGCACAGGAAAAACTCAAGAACCTGACATGTACCAGTGAGTCAGTCTAGCAACAAAAGCAGTTTAACATCCACTGGTGTGGGTCAATAGGAAGAATTTATGTTAGTGTTGAAAAAACTGTTTCAGTATCGATGCTACAACTGAAATTTCAAATTGACTCTGTCTTACACAGGGAAACACAGGAGCCCTGCTCCCCTGCAGGCGTTCCTCACACCACCACAACTATACCTATAACCCAAAAAAGGATCTTTTTAGGGAGGAAATGCATGTTTGGTCCTGATTCTTACTAAAAATACCCAGTTCCGTCACTGACAACTGCACAGAGGCACTCCCCACCCGGGGTGTCCTTCACACCCATGGTAAGAGAAGTACAGCCGGATGTCAGACATGCCAATTACCACTGCTTCCCTTCTAGTACCTCACCTAAAAATCACTGTGAAATGGAGAGAGAGAGACAGGGGGAAGAATGATGAACTTTATAAGATCTTGTGTAATAAACACAGTAGTCCTCCATTCCCAACTATCAGATCTGCTGGCGGCAGTACAATCTTAACAACAGTGAGCTTGTATGTGATAAAAAGACATAAGGCAAGCTAAAAGAAGGTGAATATATTTACAAGATAGTGCCAAGATCTCCATAACAAACAGTCATTAGCAGATTAGTATTATGAATCTAATCCAATTAAGAATTTCCTTTGCAAATGCCTGGAGGAGCTGGAATTCCTCTGGGAAGACCTTTCCATGTTGTGAAAGGCTCCCATGAGTCATGCCTGCAGGCTGACATACCAGGAAAGACCAGCTCTGGAGCAGCAGGAACAAAGCAGTGAACCCCACCTCGAAGCAAACCGCTGCCGCCTCCTGCTCCTGAGGAGTCAACTCAAAAATGGACCTCACAGCAGCACAAAAAAAAGACTTTTCAGTTCCACAAGTCGTGGTCAACATAAAACTGGCAAATTTCCTAAGCTAAGGTGCTAAACTATGGAGAATTTTCCTTGTTCACAGTCTCCCACTGTGCCATTTTAAACAGCTTTGGAACAATGCGGGTGTTTGATGTAACACCAGTCCATGCAGCAGCCACATCCGAAGGCAAAGCCTAAGTTAAGCTGTTAAACATCCTCCTCCTCGACTTCATATCTTTGACTTCAGAATCCCAAAGCCACGGTCCTACCACTCCACACTGATGTTGGGAGCTGCAGCAGAGACTCACGGTTCAATCCAAATCCCCAGTTCTTGCCCACACTGCAAAATCTGCTCATGCTCAGTTTAACACGAGCAACATCCACACACATAGGTGAGAGTGGTGGTTTGCAAGTCACCCAATCACAGGTTCATCAAATTCTTACTGTGAAGGATTTGCTGAAGCCCTCAGCTGAAGTCCATAGGTTTAGGCTGACCTTATCTGCCTCTGCACAGAGAGACTTAGGACAAAATAAACAGAGTGAAAAATCTCATTGGTACAACTCTGCTGAGCAGAGCTTCCAAGACTGATCATGTTACCACATCTGCAGGCGCACACGCAGTGACTCTCCGCTGCCAGAAACCCAGCCAGGGCAATCACTTCCTCCTGCCTCGGGATCCAGCTTAGGCTGGCCCCAAGGCTCCCAAAGTATCAGAACCAGAGATACATAAAAACAAAAGTCGGATTTTTTTTAGAGCAGCTACTTAAAGCAGTATTGTTTTAACAAAGTATCGGTTAAGAAAGATACATTTAAATGTTGGGAACAGAACAGCTTACTCTGACCTTCAACACGCAATTACATAAACACTAAAGTAGGGGTTTGCCAGTCACTTACTGTTAAAAAAACCCAAACAAACAGAAAGCCTCATAATAAAAACTTTCTGCACTTAAAACTACAAGCTTTTTTGAAGCTGTGATGTAATTCTATGTACTGAAATCCTGCTCCTAGCCACTATTAGGTAGGAAGTTTGCCTCTCCAGCACCTTCTTGGACATCCTGCTATTCCTTGCAGAAGGAGATGCCTCAGACCATTCTGAGATTCACCTGAACCACCCGAGCAGCCCAAGATGACCTTTAAGGGCAGGATTAAGTGAGACAATAGACTGGTCATTGTTTTGCTCCCCTCACAGACTGCATATTCATGTAAAAGCCCAAAGCAAGAACAAATGCCAAAGATAAAGCAGAACATTTTAGACTGAATAAGGTGGTGAAAGAGTTATCAATGTTCTACCAGCCAAACACAACTTTTTCCATTCTTCGTTCGAAGCACTAAAACAATGTGACTCACAGAAAATACCAAAACTAGTTTAGCTTCCTCTGCTGCACTTTGCAGCTCTGTTACTCCTGTTCTTCGACACCAGCACTTGGGTGAAGACTGCCAAATCGGAGGGGAAATGAGCCAAACACTGCAAATACAAACACAAGGAGGTGTTGCAAGAAGTTTGATGGAGGTAGCAGGCCCTGGTACGGACACAACGCACTTCTCCCAGCACAGCAGTGAGGAACCCCAGCTACGAGGAACCCTTTTGCTGGGCACTGCCACAAAACCGGTACTGTCTGTTTACATAACTGGTCAGCTTTAGGGGACTGAGGTCACTCTGCCATGCCAGCAGAACTGCACAGCCAGCGGCATGAGATTTTACAAGAGGGACTTGAACCGCAGCATTCAGCAAGGTTTGTGCTTTTAGGCTCCTCCAACCAGAAACTCAGGCAGAGAGACTTTTAAAAAACAAAAAGAGAGAGAAAAAAAACAAACACAAAACTGTTCTGTGTTGGTTCTCCCTCCTGTTGTCACTCCCCTCCCCCAGCTTGTTAACTAAACTTTTCCTCTCCCGGGGATCTTTCTAATCCTTCCTAATGAATTTGCAACATCAGTCACTTTGCAAACCCGCTTCAATGTGAATCAAGTTTACTACAAGCTCAAGAAAACACAGGGAATTCTTACAATCACATTGCCAGGAGGAGGATATAAATGGGAAAGAATAGAAGTAGCACTGGAAAATTGGTTTTCAATCATGCAAAGAAGGAGCGTGCACCATCCCTGGGGGCCTGGGCTAAGGCAGAACATCAGGATGGAAATGCACTTTGCACCATTACCCAAAGCAGCAGATTATGGCCAAACAGCAGAACCAAACACCAACTTCAGAGCTAAAAATCCCACGTCCTGTTTGCCAGAATTACTAGGGACCCAAAAAACGTCTCTCTGTAAATTCAAACCCGAACAGAGTCACCTGACTGTAATATTAATCCAGGTATGTTGAAACTAAGTATCTGACAGGGATTTCACTTTCCCGTATCACTCCCACCAGGCCAGTTTATCTGCAGCCAGGCCAGAATCCTCTGGACCCATGGGCTCTCAGAGCACCTATAGCAGCTGTTTACACTGAACTAGTGACTCCAGAACGGAGCTGTGGGAAGAGGTGACACCCCGACAGATGAAGTGGGAAGTCACTTCCACCCACATTAATTCAGGAGAGCAGTCGTTCCACTGTGTAACAACAAAACTTGTTATTTACCCCCTCAGATGTGTAATACTATCAGACTTGGAAAGTTTTGGGAGTTTTTGGCCAAGTGCCTTCTGTTTTCTGCAGAGGACCAAGGGTTTAAGTGCTAAACTGAAGTTAAGGCAAACTGCTGAGGTTTGAGGGTCACACACTTACCTAGCAAAGCGAACTTTCTCACTACAGGCTTAAACAACACGATACAGAAGAACCTTCTCTGCACAGGAAGGAGCTACATGAGTTTCTGGGAAGCTGAGCTGGGTTTGTCTCCAGCTGACTGCATGACCTGTGCTAATCATATCCCTGAAAATCCTTTTCTTTTATAATATGGTCTCTCCCATACAGCTTTAGTGAACTGATCACAAACCCTACACCAAATAAAAGCTACTTTTTAATTTTTGTTATGCTATACTGATAATAAATTCAACCTGGTACTAAAGCTTACAATAAATATTCACAGAACAGGTAAGCTGCCAACACAAATCACTTAAGAGTGCCCCAGCAGTGCTATTCAAGTGACTTAAACCAAGCCTTGCATTACAGCTGCTATTCTTTAAATAAAAAAGGAGACAGAAAGGAAGTTGCAAGTGCTGCCTTTATACCTAAGTTTATATCCAGAATGGAAGTTTACTTTAAGCAAGATATAGGAGGTAAAGGTAAGACACATGAAAACAAAACCTGAGCATCCCTTTGAGACAACCTGGGTCACCTGAAGTCCATGGCCGAGGGTCCAATGAAGGCCTAGGAGGAAGCAGGCAGAACCAGGCCCAAGCTGGAAGCCTTTAGATAAAGCCTTTCCACACTGTGCCACCTCCCACAGCAGGGTCTGGGATACTGTCAAAGGCATTGCTTGAGAAACCCCAGAAGAGGCAACCAATGAAATGAAAGAGAGTATTTAGAATCGTCCCTTTCGTTTCTGTTCTGAACAGTGACTAGTTAGCCAATGATATTCATATTTTTAGATAATATTTTAATATTAATTTTTTATATAATTATAATGCAACTTACTCAAGTACAGCGAAAGCTTTACAGGTATCTGATTTACCTGGTTGTTTCCCACTCACTAACTACAAAAAACTCGCCAAATTAAGCCATGAAATTTAGGCATGCACAAAGTGATCTCATTTATGGTCAGTTTTAACTAGGATTCAGAGTCAACCAGGATGCTCTACAGCCTTAATTACAGCTCTTCCATCCCAAAACATGAAGTTTTAGCCATTGCTTCAGCCTCGCTAAGAGAAAGCTCAGGATGTGTTCGGCTGTATCCGAAAGCAACTACGCCCGGCAGAAGGAAAAAACCACCCTTAAATTAAAGCTCATCAAGGACACTGGATGAAAAATAATGATAATTACTATCCTCCTAGTAAATATTAGAGGATCTGCACTAGCACCAGTAGCACTTCCTCAGGGTAGGAGGGATGATGTCATGGCTGCATGCTACAGCATTGTCGGGTTTGCCTGGCTACATGCTGCTAACGGGACACTCCCTACAGAACTGTGACCGCACACCCAGCTTCCCTGCTATCAGCAACCAGTTTAATGAGTGTTCAGAGACCCTCAATTAGCATAAAAATGCAGAATAGCCAGCAAGCAAATGAAAATCAGAAAAAAAGGAAAAAAAAAAAAAAAAGAAAAAAGAAGAAGAAGAAAAAAAAAAAACAACCACCAACCAAAAAACCAGAGGGGAGAAAAAAAGCATAGAGACAGCTGTAACAGGGTGGCAAACAAAGCTCCAAAGCATGAAAGAGAGAAAGGAATGTGGTTAAAAAATCTCCCCTAAGGAAGAATACTCTCTACTCCCAAGCTCCAGCTGTTTGACTTGCCCCGCTCCCCCCTCCACTCCATTATCCACTCTGGCTGTGCTAATTTAACACAAACCGCCCGCCTGTGTCAACTGTTGAAAGGGGGGATTTCGGCAAAGCGGCCTCGGATGCATCCAAGCTCCGGGTGCAGAAAAAGGAAAAACTTTGGGGCGGAAAGTTGAGGCGCTTTTGGCGTGGTGCTGCTTTGTGCCAGGAGAGCTCGGGAAGCTGCGAGGGAAGGCAGCAAGAGCCCATCCTGCTGCAGCCTCCAGCACCTCGAGCTCTGCCACCGCTTCCACACGCACCTCGATTCCCAGCCGGCAGCCGGATTTGCGTGCAGAAAGCTCTGCCTTCATCAACAAAGCCACACAACTCCCAGCAAGAGCACCCGACAGCCCCCCAATACACGGCAGACACCCCCACGGATGAGACAAGCAGGTCGGAAGAGCAAGGAGGCAGGGAAAAAAGGAGGGAAAGGAATAAACCCGGCCGACGTTAAAGTCTGGAGGCCTGGATTTCCACGGGGAAGGTATTTTCACGTTTGAGATACTGTGGGGAGCACTGCGAGGGTTTGGAAGTCATATATGCAGCCAAAATGGCGCTGAGAATAAAAATATAATTTAAAGGAAGGTCGCCATATTGTAAACAGTGAGGCAGGGAGACACAGAGACAGCAACCTCCATTATTCCCAGCAGCTGCAGCAGCACGGAAGCGCTGGGAACGTCAGGCCTGGTGCGGAGACGCTACCAGAGCTTCCCCCTCTCCAACCAGGGCCCTCCGGAGGGTCCCCCCCAAGCCAGGCACCCTTGGAGAGGGGTGAGGAGGGGAAGTTTCCCTCTGGGGGAGGGCGAAAGGCCGAGCAGGGGCAGCACCAAGGCAGCCAGGCCGCGCAGCCTCGCTCCTCCTCCAGGCCTCTTGCCCACTGCTTAGCACAAAAAGAAAGGAGGAGGGTGGACCCCCAACCCTCCAGAAAGCAGCTTGGGGAGGGTTCACCTCGGCTGCTGTGGATTAGTCTCAGGACGGATGGACCCGAGCGGGATTTGTACCTCCTTTTTTGTTCATGTCTGCTCCTGCCTGCCCCACGTCCCCCCCCTCCCCGGGACCTAACGGGAAGCGGGAGCGGCCGGGGGGAAGGTGCTCTGGGCAGATCCGAAGGGAGAGAGCGCCAAGCCTTACCAGCACTGGAGGTGGAAAGCGGCGGGGCAGTGATCGCAGCACAGCAGATCCCCTCCTTCCTTGCAGCTATCGCAGCTATCGTGGTTAGTGGCCCTGCCACTTCGCCTGGGCTCCTTCTCGGGCCTCCTGCTCTTCTTCTCCCCATCTTCGCTCTTGGGGGGAGCCAGGAGGGCCTGGATTTGCTGCACATGCACACACAGACAGAGTGGGCTCTGAGGGGCTGCCCGGACCCTGACCCAGCGCCCTTCTCCCCGTGC
>VZTR01026865.1:1584-13518 GCA_013400775.1 Chaetops frenatus | reverse complement strand
GGTGGCACTGGGAATCCCTGGAGGTGTCATGGTTGTCACTGGGGGTCCCTGGAGGTGGCACTGGGGGTCTCTGGAGCTCTGTGGCACCTGGTGCTTCCTCCCAGGAGAGCAAGGACTGCTCCATCCCTGGCCAGGTGAGACCCTGAGGATGCTCTGGGCTGCTCCATCCCAGTGTCCATCCCAGTGTCCATTCCCAGTACCCAGCTCCAGAGGCTTGCTGAGCAGGACTGGGAGCACAAGGCAGTGCCTGCAGTCCGTGGTGTTCCTGATAAATCCCAAAATACCTGGGAAGGGGCTGGGATGGGCTCCTGCTTTCTGTGCCAGTCCCACCCCTGCTCAGCCCACCAGGAAATTTATTTCAGAGGTTTAATCAGATTTTGGGTGTGTTTCCCCTGGAAAAGGGGATGCTGGAGTTCCTGGAAGGCCCAGGGAGGTTTATTTATCCTGGGGATTTTTGCAGCTGGAGGAGCAGTTTATCCCGACATGGCAGTTCCCCGAATTTGGGGGGAAAATTGGGATTGTTCCCTTTGTAGAGAGCAAGTTTAGCCCCAAATCCATTGCTTGTTGTGAGGGTGGAGCAGCCAAAGCCCCATTGGAGGTTGGGGTGTTCCCAGAGGGCTCTGGAGCATCTCACAGAGCTTTAATTACCAAAACTTTTCATATTGCCTTAATTCAGGCACTAATAAAGCTCCTGTCCCACCTGAGCTTCTTGTTTAAACCCAAGATCCTTGTGGGTGTTTTCCAGCTCAGGATTTTCCAGGATTCTTTCCCTCAAGGGTTCATTTTCAGCTTTGGGTTCACCAGGGCCTGGCTTGGAATGGGAAATGGGTTCAGGTTTTCATAGTGATGGATTCACCATCCTTGCAGGGATTCAGGGTGGAAAATGGGAAAATTCTTCCCAGGGCAAGGGTGGAGTGACCATTCCTGAAGGGATTTACCAGCCCTGTGGATGTGGCACTTGGGGACACACAGTCAGGGGTGGCTTTGGCAGTGCTGAGGGACAGTTGGACTTGATGGGCTCAGAGGGTTTTTCCAACCTGAAGGAATCGATGATTTTATTCCATGATTTTCAGCACAGGTTTCCCCAGGGAAGCTGTGGCTGCCCCTGGATCCCTGGAAATGTTCCAGGCCAGGTTGGGTGGGGTTTGGAGCAGCCTGGGACAGTGAAAGGTGTCCTTGCCCATGGCAGGGGGGGGCACTGGGTGGGCTTTGAGATCCCCTGCCAGCCCAAACCATCCCGTGACCCTATGAAATTGTGTTTTTGTGGAAAAAAAAAATTCCCTTGTGCTTCAGTTTAACAGAGAAAACTCTGACTGGGGAGGGGGAGAAGGAGGAGCCATGTGACATTTGTAATTTTCTTTTTAAATTAACAACTTCTCTTCTGCTCCACCTGGGAGTGAAGCCTGGTATTTTGCTGGTTTTGGGTTTGTCCCTGCTCTTCCCAGAGCTCTGTGGGAAGAGCAATGGGGAGTTCCCATCCTCTGGGTGCTCCCAGAGCTCACCTTTCCTCCCATCTGAATTCCTGTTTTGTGGCCATGGCTGTCTCCTGGTTTTCCTTGCACTTGGAGGAAACTTTCTTGAGTTTGGAGTTCCCTCTTGGCATTCCAGCCTCTCCTTGGAACACGAACCCCGCTGTCATTCCATGGGCTGAGCACCCTCCAAGTGTTTGTGTCCACAGCTCTTGTTCCTCTCAGGCTGCTCCCTGGCTCTGGGATCAGCCAGGATCCCAGGGGAGGATCCTGCAGGGGAGAGGAAGAGCAGAAATCCTTTAGAATTTAGGAATTGGGAAGAAATCCTTCCATGTGAGGGTGCCCAGAGAAGCTGTGGCTGCCCCTGGATCTCTGCAAGTGCCCAAGGCCAGGTTGGGACAGGGCTTGGAGCCACCTGGGACAGTGGAAGGTGTCCCTGCCCATGGCAGGGAGTGGAATTATTGGGATTTAAGGCCTCTTCCCACCCAAATGATTCCATGAATAGGTGACACAGGTGTGATATTTCCTCCCAGGTTCTGGCAGGGAAGCAGAATCCGGAGGAGGTTTCACCTTCTATGGACAAAACCATTCAGATTTTCCGAACCTTCTAAATTAATTTAATACTTACCATGGAATCATGGGATGGTTTGGGTGGGAAGAGACCTTAAATCCCAACAATTCCACCCCTTTCTGAGACTTTCTGCTATCCCAGGTTGCTCCAAGCCCTGTGCAACCTGGCCTTGGACAGTTGCAGGGATGGGGAAGGTACCAGATGGGACCCTCTGGATCCTGAGTGGAGCCTGGCACAGGGATGAGGGGGGTCTGAGGTAAAGGGGGGTGTGTGTGTGTTTATTTTGGGGTCTCTTTGTCCACAGCCATTGGATTTGGCTGCCAGGACATCCCCCTACTCCAAATCTGCTTCCATGCCAGGTGTTGGACTGCTTTGGGTGTATTTCACTTGTTTTTTGTTGGGGGTACTGCAGATTTTGGGACTGAATGTTCTGGTTGTCCCTGGAGCTGCTGGGGCTGAGGGGAAGGAGTTCGTCCTCTTTGTGGCTTTTTTTGGAGAATTTTGGGTGGATTCTGTGTGTGTGGTGTTTCCTTGAAACCAGCACGGAGAGGGGAAGCAGACACAGCTCTGGTGGCCCAGGGTGACTCTGGTTTGAACTCTTGGTGGTCCCAGTGAGTAATTCCCAGTTTCCAGCTGGGATTTTTGTTGTTTATCCCAGTTGTGCATTGTTAAATCTCCTTTCCCAGTGCTGTATTGTCCATGGCCACCGGCTTCATTCCGTGGGACATTCCCATTTCCTCTCCCTGGATGTGCCATGTGACAGGGCTGGTTTTTTTGGGGGCATATCCATGGTTTTCTCACTTTTCTCCTGGTTCCTGAAACCAGATTCCAACTCAGGTGTTGGGTCACTTTTCCCATCCCGGCTCTTCCAGAGGGGCAGCTCCAACCTCTGCTCCCTGTGACCCTGGACAGGACCCAAGGGAAGGTTTAGGTGGATCAATTAGGAAAAAAATTCCTCATCCAGAGGGTGCTGGAGCACTGGAACAGCTCCCCAGGGAATGCTGACATTCCCAAAGCTGCCAGAGCTCCGGGAGTGTTTGAACAACACCCTCAGGGCCAGGGCTGGGATTGTTGGGATTGTCCTGTGCAAGGAAGGAGTTGGATCCCTGATCCTGCGGGTCCCTTCCAGCTCGGGATATTCTGTGTTTTTGGGTTAGGATTTTTGTGTTGGGATCCCGGGCTTGGAATGTCGGGCACTGGCCGGTCCTGGTGGCTCCCAAATCCCGTCGTCAGCCTGATTAGCACCGGGAACAGCGCCCAGGAGAGGGCTGAGGGCGTTAATTTGGGATCCGTCAGCTCAACCGGGAACAATGGGACACAATATCCACCTGTCACAGCCAGGAGCGGGACAATTAGCGATCATTCCAGCTGCCCATAATTAACCCCTTAGGCTCCACCCGCCCGCAGGTGCCGCTCCCTGGAGGGGATCTGGGACAAACCCCGCTGCAGGGCGTTGCTTTTTCCTCAAAATTCCCCACGTAGAGAGAAGAGCGAGGGGGACGAGCTTTGTTTGGCGTTACGGCGCGGGGGGAGGGGGATGGATTTGGGGTGTCCCTGCCCGGTGGCCACCACAGGGCGAGCAGGGGGAGGCCCGGAATGTGGCGGGGCCGTGTCCCTGCCCGTGGCCCGGTGCCTCCCTCCTGCCGGGGAGCGTTAGGACCCAGCGAGCCGCCGGCGCCGTGACAAGTCTGGAGCGGCACTGGCGCAGAGTGGCTCCATCGGCAGCGCTGGAATTCTCTGTATCCCTCCCTCGGAGCATCCTCGCCCAGAAAAGGGCTTCCCTCCCCTCTTGTACCGCTCGGGGGGGAGGGGGCGCGGGGATGCTGGGATCGGCCGGGACGCTGCGAAGCGCCGCTGGATGCTGCCGGCCGTGAGCCGGGAGAGCTGCTGGCTGCAAATCGGGAATCTCTGGAGCGCGGCAGCATGGCCCAGGGCAGGAGGCACGCGTCCGGCCGGGTAAGGATGGGGGGCTGACTCAACAGCTGCTGGCTCTGCCGGCTCCTGATCGCGACAGATCGCCACGCTGTCGCCGCGAAAAGAGCCGGCTTTTGTCGGGAAATCTCGTTTTTCATCCCTGGGAATGTGGCACCTCCCTCGCTGACAATAATGCCGGGAAGGGAGGTGGATGCTCCGGCTTGCACCAAGGCCGGTTGTTTTGGCCGGAGCTTAGCTGCCCGTGTGGGTGATTAGCTCAATTCATTACCGCGATTATTAATTACCCCGGCGGCCGAGCCTCCTCCGCTCCGGCTCTTGCCCCTTCCCGGCGCTCCGGGGGCTGCTGAGCACAAAGATCCCCGGCGGTGTTTTCCTGCCGGCCGCGGGCTCCCCTCCCTCCGGGCCGCTTTTCCAGGCAGCACGGAGCTCCTTCCGCGGGCCTGGCAAGCGCTTCCAGGTTTTTCCGTATTGCAGCTACCCCTGGGCTGTGCGGTGCCAGCGGCCTCCCCCACTCCCCTCCACCGCCTCCCCCGGCCCCGGGCCAGGCCTTTCCCGGGAGTTTCTCTCCCTCGTCGCTGTGTCCCTGTGTGGCCGCCACGGTGACATTGTGTCCCAGAACCCTGCCGGGCACCGGCAGCGCCTTTGGGCCTGCCTGTGCCAACTTGGCAGCGACTCCAGGATGGAGCTGGGGAGGGGAGACCCTTCCCAAAGCTCTGTGAGACCCTCAAGATCCTCTGTGGGCAGCGTGTGCTGCTCACTGTGGGATTTGCCAGGCCTGGAGCCGGTGGGATTTGGGATTTGGATGTGGAAAGGAGCAGCTCGGGAAAAGTTCCCAGCCTGGAGCCTTTTTTGCCCACTCCGGCAGGGTCTGTGGGGGCTGGAACCCCCCCCTCACCTGCCCCCCAAACCCTGTTTTCCATGGGGGAGCAGGAGGAAGGGGGTGAAATTCAAACCTGAGTCCTGACAGCTCTGTCACGACAGCCTGGGAAGATTTGGGGGCTCCAAGGGGAGGGGGGCACAGGAAAGGAGCAGGACTGGGAATCCTGGGGTTGGCAGGGGGTCCCAGGCCAGCACTGGGTGCTGCAGGCAGGGTGCTGGGAGAGCAGATTATCCCTGTTTGGCTCATGTGGATTTTGGAATGGGCACTGCAGGGACCAGGGCTGTGCTGGCCTTTCCTGTGGCTGCAGCCACCGGCCACCGCAGCCACCGGCCACCGCAGCCACCGGCCACCGCAGCCACGTCCCTGGTGGATTTTGGGGACACTGCTGCCATTGTCCAGAGACACCCAAACCCTCCCAGTTTGGGCAGCCTGGAATCCAGTGCCACCAGGATGGTGGGGACTTCATCCCAGTGCCACATCCTGGTGTCACCCACAGCAGCCACCCTCAATCCCAGGGCTGTCCCTCCTTCCCACAGCAGCCGTGCCATCGACTCGGTGCTGAGCAGGCTTAAACCCAGGATTATTCCCAAGTCTTTCCCTCTTCCAGCTTGGTGGGATGCGCCTGGAATTTGGATCTTGGCCTAGTTGGCTGCTCAGGATTCTCCTGAAACTTTTGATCTGAGCTTTGAGTGACAGTTTGGGGCTCCATCAGTCTCACCTGCGTGGGGGAGGAACACACTGAGTATTCCCGGGGTGATCTGCTGGGATGGAGTGGAATGCTCTCGTTCCCTTGGATGGAACACAGGGGTGACCCAAATCCCTGGGAATTCATCCCCTTTTCAGTGCCTCAGCACCAGGATCTTCACACAGCAGAGCAGACAGTCTGTGGGTGTCTATCATGCTTCAGAAACAGGGGTAAAATGGGAAAATACTGGATTTTTGGAGCTGTGCCAGGCAGGAAGTTGTGGGGAGCAGTCTCTGGTGGTGGTGGCAGTGCAGCCATGTCCTCATCCCTCACGTGGAGCAGGTGTCCCTGGAGCAGGATGGGAGCTCTGGGATGTGGCACAGGCTCCTCCTGGCCTGGTGGCTTCCTCCAGTGAGGGCTGCTCCAGAGGCTCAGCATTCCAGCTTGTTCCTCTGGCTGCCCCGTTCCCACCATCAGCTCAGATCTCCCCAGCTGGCCCCCACTGCCAATCTCTGGATTTCTCATGCACTGGGATTTAGGAGTTTATTCCCACTGCAGACAGGGCTGTCACTGGGAGTGGCCCCAGCTGGCCTGGGAAGCTGAGGAAATTCTGGGCTGTGCCGTGGTGTCCCCCCATGGATGGCTGTCCCCATGTTTGTCCCTCCTGTCCACAGCTGGACAGGGATTGTCACCAGGGCCAGCAGGAGTGACCACAGCTGTGTCCACCTCTCCTGGGATGGCCAGCTGTGGTCACATGGCTGGGAATGCCCATCCCACCTGCTTCCAGCTGGGACAGTTCCTCCTCTTGTAAAACCTGGGTTAGTCACGTTGGTTTCAATCTTCGTGGGATTCCCACTCAGGGATTTGTTTATCCATGGGATTGGAGCTTCCAGGAGTCTCACAGACCAATTTCTGATTAGCTGGGAGCAGAAGGAGGAGACCCAGTGCCTGCTCTGGAAGGATGGGATGGAGTGGGAGAGATTCATTCTCGACTCTCCTTCTTTTCCCAAGCGAGAAGGACTTGGGAAAAGTTTCCATGAAATTAGTGCTGGTTGGCAAATGTCCATCAGGGACAGGCTGGGAGAGCTGGGAATGTCCAGCCTGGTGAAGAGGAGGCTCCAGGGAGACCTCAGAGCTTCTTCCAGGGCCTAAAGGGGCTCCAGGAGAGCTGGAGAGGGATTTGGGATAAGGGATGGAGAGACAGGACACAGGGAAGGGCTTCCCACTGCCAGAGGTGCCCTGAGGGCTTGGAATGTGTCACATCCAACAGATCTTACCTGGCTGCAGGTGCCAAATGGACAGCAGGAGGGATAGAAACTCCTGCTCCAGGAACCTTTCAATTTACTGGGGATTTGGGATTTTCCTTTGGGCTTCTCGTTTTCTTGGAGCTCTGCTCTGGTTTTCCATAACGCCTGGGACATGATTTTCCAGGTGCTCGCAGGATGCTGCTCCCAGAATTTTGGGACATATTTTGGGTCTGGAGCATCAGTTTTGCTTTTGAGGTCTTGGGTTTCTTGGTTGTTTGATGGATTTTTGGGTTTTAATACAAGATGGTTTTGGTTTCTGCCGGCTGTGTTGGGATGAAGCCTGGAATTCCAGCCTGTAGGAAAACTGCATCCCTGGTGTTTTAGTCACAAACTCAGTGGGTTCACTCTGCATTCCAACCTCAGGAAGCAATGTGTAAGGGAAGGGGGTGCCTTGGTGGGATTCCAGGAGCTTCCAAAGTCCTCTGGGTTCTCCCAGAGGCTGAGAATTCCCCAAACCCCCTGTGGTGGTGTCCAGCCATGGCTGAGGTTTGTCCACAGGGCCTTCCCAGCCCTTCCTGGTGAAAGAGGCTCTGTTTTCCTGGGATAAAGAGCAGATTCTTTGGATGAAACCAAGCCCAGAGCGACCAAAACTCCACATTCTTGCACAGTGACCAGAACCAGTGGCACAGTGGATGGGGGAAATGCCAAACTGGTCCTGTTTTGGGGACTGCTGGGAAGATGGAGCTGAGCAGGACAGGGAACATCCCTGTCCCCTCTGGGATAGGGGCAGTGGGATTGAAAGGTGTCAGGGTTTGAGGAGAAGGGGTTTGGACAGGCATGGAGGGACAGGACACAGGGAATGGAAAAGGGGAGATTTGGGTGGGATTTTGGGAAGGAATTCCTGGCTGTGAGGGTGGGGAGGCCCTGGCACAGGGTGCCCAGAGAAGCTGGGGCTGCCCCTGGAGCCCTGGAAGTGCCCAAGGCCAGGCTGGATGGGGCTTGGAGCAGCCTGGGATAATGGAAGGTGGCCCTGCCCATGGCACTGGATGGGCTTTAAGGTCCTTTCCCACCCAAACCATTCCAGAATTCCATGATGAATCCATTTTACCCAGGCTGCTGGCAGAGCAGGAGGCGTTGGGGGTGGATCCCAATAAATTTCCCTGTGATTTCAATAATCCCGAGGGTCTCCAGTACCCATGGAGTTCCTCCCATCCATCACCTCGTTGTTGCTCCAGGAGCATGGATCACCTGGATAACCACACCTGAACCCAGGCCCATCCTGGGATGTCACCCCTGGGGTGTCATGGTGTCCACTGAAATATAAATGTGGCTGTAATGTGTATGGCAGAATCATGGAATTGTCCGGGTTTTAAATCCCTCCCCACCACAGCCCTGGGCTGGAGAGCCCTTCCCAAGAGGAATTTTCCCAATATCCAATCCAAACCTTCCCTGGCACAACTGAGGCCATTTCCTCTCTCCTGGGTAGTGACAACCCCACCTGGAAAGCTGCTGGGACTTGCCCACCCTCATTCCAAGGTGGGATACCCCGGAGTCCAGGCACGGGGGCAGTGCCAGGAGCACCACGGGTGCCACCAGATCCCGACAGTGGGAAGGGATGGGACAATGCCCTGTGGCCCAGACAGCCTGAGTGCTCCTGGGCACAGAATTCCCAGGCTGGAAAACCATGGGAACGCTGATATAATGGGAAAAGATGGAGCACGAGTTGGTTAAGGCTGATCACGGTGGTTTTTCCCCCGCCTCAAGACTTATTTAAAAAAAAAAAAGTTAAAAAAGGGAATAAATCACGTTTGTCAACCCGGAGCGACCACTGATGGAAGCGCCCAGTGCCAAAATTTGTGACTCCCGTTTTGGGAGCAGAAGGAATCACCCAAACCAAAAAGAACAGAGAGCGGAAGCGAGCGGGGTCGGAAGGTGGACAAACCACCCCCAAGCCTCGCGTCCTTTCTGAGCCGCGCTTTTCCCTTCTCTCCCTGTCCCCTCCTCCCTTCCCTCCCGCAGGCCTCCAGCACGGGCAGGATGAGCACGGACGGCGGCAGCAGCGGCGGCAGCGGCAGCAGCAGCAAACCCCTCAAGGTGGGCTCCCGCGTGGAGGTCATCGGCAAAGGCCACCGCGGCACCGTGGCCTACGTGGGGGCCACCCTGTTCGCCACGGGCAAATGGGTCGGGGTCATCCTGGACGAGGCCAAGGGCAAGAACGACGGCACGGTGCAGGGCAGGAGGTATTTCACCTGCGAGGAGAACCACGGCATCTTCGTGCGCCAGTCGCAGGTGGGTGTGGCTGGGCTGCCCTCGGGGTGGCGGCCGGCTCGTTGAAAAACAGCCCAGCCCTTGGGGGGTTTTGTTTTTTCTTTTGGGAATCTTTGTTTCTCACGGCGGGCGGGAGCAGCTCTTCAGTTTTGTCACTCTTGAGAGTTTTCTGAAAAGTGGTTGTTGTCAGGTGGGGGTTGGTTGGTGTCTTTCTCCATCAGAGGACGCAGCCTTAAGGGAGTAGAGGTTGGATGTTAGGAAGAAGTTTGGGGTTTTTTTTGTGGAAGGAGTGGTAAAGCGTTGGAATTGTCTGCCCTGGGAGGTGGTGGAGTCACCGTCCCTGGGTGTGTTTGAAAAAAGATTGGGTGTGGCACTTGGTGCCATTGGTTTAGTTGAGGTGGTGTTGGGGTGTGGGCTGGACTCGATCTTTAAGGTCTTTTCCAACCTGGTGAGTTTATGATTCTGTGGTTCTGTGAATGGTTCTGTGACTGATTCTGTGATTCTATGATTGGTTCTGTGATTATGTGATTGATTCTGTGGTTCTGTGATTGATTGATTCTGTGATTGGTTCTCTGGTTGAGTCTGTGGTTCTGTGATTGGTTCTGTGATTGCTTCCATGATTCTTTGATTCTGTGATTGGTTCTGTGATCCTGTGATTGATTGATTCTGGGGTTGATTCTGTGATTGGTTCTGTGATTCTGTGATTGGTTCTGTGATTGGTTCTGTGGTTCTGTGATTGGTTTTGTGATTGATTCTGTGGTTCTGTGATTGGTTCTGTGATTCTGTGATTGATTATGTGATTGGTTCTGTGATTGATTCTGTGGTTGGTTCTGTGATTGGTTCTGTGATTCTGTGATTGATTCTGTGATTTTGTGATTGATTGATTCTGTGATTGGTTCTGTGATTGATTCTGGGGTTGGTTCTGTGATTGATTCTGTGGTTGGTTCTGTGATTGGTTCTGTGATTCTGTGGTTGGTTCTGTGATTCTGGGGTTGATTCTGGGGTTGATTCTGGGGTTGATTCTGTGATTGATTCTGTGATTGGTTCTGTGATTGGTTCTGTGATTGATTCTGGGGTTGATTCTGTGATTGGTTCTGTGATTCTGTGATTGGTTCTGTGATTGGTTCTGTGGTTCTGTGATTGGTTTTGTGATTGATTCTGTGGTTCTGTGATTGGTTCTGTGATTCTGTGATTGATTATGTGATTGGTTCTGTGATTGATTCTGTGGTTGGTTCTGTGATTGGTTCTGTGATTCTGTGATTGATTCTGTGATTTTGTGATTGATTGATTGTGTGATTGGTTCTGTGATTGATTCTGGGGTTGGTTCTGTGATTGATTCTGTGGTTGGTTCTGTGATTGGTTCTGTGATTCTGTGGTTGGTTCTGTGATTCTGGGGTTGATTCTGGGGTTGATTCTGGGGTTGATTCTGTGATTGATTCTGTGATTGGTTCTGTGATTGGTTCTGTGATTGATTCTGTGTTTCTGTGATTGATTGATTCTGTGATTGGTTCTGTGATAGATTCCATGATCCTGTGAACAGCACGCTCCAAACCCAGGTGGAACCTCACCCTCTGCACAGTCCTTGAGACCCCAGAATGCAAACATGGTGGTGAATTCCCAGCAATTTCATTCAGCTTCCCAGTGAAGTGCCCAGCCCGGTGCTGCCCTGTATTTACCACCTGCAGCAGGTGCAGCTTTTCGGGATCCATCTGGGATGTTTACCTGGAAGCAGAGCCAGGGAATTTTAATTAAATCATGTTTACCTGGAAGGAGATAAAACCCACGGTGTGGGTGTAGCTGCTGGGATTTGCTGCCTGTGTGCTGCAGCAGGAGCCAGGAGCTCCTTCCAGAGCAAACATCCTCCAGGTTAATTCCCTGTGTCACCTTGCAAGGGCAGAGAGGTGACACTGGAGCCCCCCAGCCAGCTCCTGTCCCCTCCCTGGCACAAAGGGGCTGGTTGGTGTCCCACCCTGTGGCCTCTCATTGCCAGGACCTTGCCATTGGGTGACAGGGGGAAGCTGAGCCCAAAATGAGGGGGTTTGTGTGCTGGGGTCTACCCCAACATCCACTGGAAGGGCCTTTGGATCATGTGGGGTCAGAGGCTGCAGCAGTGGCTCATCCAGGAGAGGTTCCAGGAATCACTGAGGTTGGAGAAGATCTTTGAGTCCAGCCATTCACTGCTTCAGTCCCTTTGTCACCAGCTCGAGGCAGGGTGAGGGAAAACGATCCCCATCCTTTAAATGATGGGATAAACACAGGGAGCTGGACCTGCCAGAGCTGGAGACAAACTCACCAGGATGCTTTTCATGTTTTTATCTGGCCCAAATGCTGTTGGTGTGTAGGAAAAGCAGGATGGAGCTCTGCTGCTCTCCTGGGATCACCACGGAGATTTCCCAAATGTAATTCCACCCCATTCCCAGTTCCCCACCCATTAAAACTGGACACGTGGGTCCATCTCTCTCGGCCTCTTCCTGCCAGCTGAGAGAGGCTTTGAGGGGTTTGCTGGGAAAAATTTGGGTCTGCAGGACCAGGAGGGACCTCAAAGCCCACCCAAAGTGCCACCCCCCTGACAGGCAGGGACACCTTCCACTGTCCCAGGCTGCTCCAAGCCCCAGTGTCCAACCTGGCCTTGGGCACTTGCAGGAATCCAGGGGCAGCCACAGCAAATCTGGGAATTCCAGCCCAGCCCCTCTTCACCCTCACAGTAGGAAGGAATTCCTTCCCAAAATCCCACCCCAATCTCCCCTTTCCCCCTTTTTTCTGTCACCTCGGCCTCTGCTCGGGGTGGGCAGAGAGCGATGCTCAACCCCCCCCTCCCCCAAATTCCAGAGCTGGGGGATGGATGGGGACACAGCTGGAGCAGAGACAGGGAGCAGGAG
>VZTR01026857.1:22389-33430 GCA_013400775.1 Chaetops frenatus | reverse complement strand
CTGGGGCCGCGGGCTGGTCCCGCCCGCGCTGCCGCCGTTCCGGGCTGCGGGGAAGGGGCGTCCGGGGCGGGGAGCAAGGGGCTGCTCGGGTGTTGCGGTCCAAGGGATCTCCAGGCAAATACGTGGGAGCTGTGTGTAAGGGGCAGCTCTTTGGGGGCACGGCTCAGCCTCACCTCTTGTCCCCGGGCAGGTGATGACACAACTGATCCTAGAAGCCGTCTGAGGACGGGAAGGACAGGAAGGGGGCGGAAGAGAAGCCGGCACGGTGCCACCGACAGGGATCGTGCCTGACCATCTCGATCACCTTCCGCCGTGAAATGCGGGACCCGGTGCACGAGGGGAGTGCAGGGGACAGCGTCTGCCCAGGTTACAGGAAGGCTTCTGACGCTGTGCCCCGTGGGATCCCCCGGGACCATGTGGGAGCATGGGCTGGGTGAGCCGGGAGGGGCTGCATTGGACAGGGGCTGTATGGCCGAGCCCAGAGCAGAGTATTCAGCGGCCAGTAACGACCAGTGTACTCCGGGGTTAGTACTGGGTCCAGTCCCATCTAACGCCGCCTTTAGGGACCTGGAGGCCGGGCAGAGCACCCTCAGCATGGTGACAGATGACACCGAGCAGGGAGAGGTGGCTTCACCCGGCAGGTCGTGCTGCTCCGTAGTGCGGAGGCATCCAGGATGCGCTGTAGAGGGGGGCAGGAGCCTGGGGAGGGTCAGCACCGGGTCCTGACCTAGGAGGAACAGCCTCAGGATGGGCCGGGGGCAGCCGGCCGGGAAGCAGCTCCGCAGAAAGGGCTCCGGGGGTCCTGGGAGTTGAACCAGCAGCTCACCCTTGGTCGGTCCTGGACACCACCCCGTAGCGCCGGGTCCCGCGCTGGCTCCCCAGGGCACGAGGGCCAGGGCCAGGCTGGGGAGAGCCTGCCGAGCAGCCTGTGATGCTGCAGGGCTGGAGCGTCTCTGTGTCTCTGTTGGGGTCAGGCTGAGGGAGCTGCGGCCGCTCAGCGCGGAGCAGAGCGGGCCCGGGGAGCTGGGGCAGCTCCAGGGAGGTGTCTGCAGGTGAGCCCAGCGCTCCCGGGAGTGCCCGGGGGCGGGGCCCCGTGAGGGGCGGGGCCTGGGCCCGCCGGGCCNGCTCAGCCGGTTGCCGCTGGCGCCCGCCCCGGCCCCACGGCGCCGCACCGCCAGCCAGTGCAAGCCGGAGCCGCCGCTGCTGCGCACCAGCAAACGGACCATCTACACGGCCGGGCGGCCGCCCTGGTACAGCGAGACCGGCGCGCCCGTGGATGAGGCCTTTGTCATCGGTGAGCGGTGGGACGGGGCCGGAGAGGGGATGGAGCCGGGCCAGAAAGGGGATGGAGCCGGGACTGGGCCGGGGAGGGGATGGAGGCCGGACCGGGGCCCGGATCGGGCTGCAGTCGGAAATCGTGGAACCAGGCCCCGAGCAACGGCCGAGGAGGGGCTGGGAGACCGGGCTGGAGCCGGATCCGGGGCCGTGACGGATCCGGGGCCGGGGCGGTGCCCCCGCCGCTCCCCGCAGGCCTGTGCGGCGGCAGCGCCTCGGGCAAGACCACGGTGGCGACGCGGATCATCGAGGCGCTGGACGTGCCCTGGGTCGTGCTGCTCTCCATGGACTCCTTCTACAAGGTGCGGGGCGGGGGGCCGGTACAGCGCTGAGCCGTGCCGGTACTCGCGGTTCCGCCGTACTGCTGGGTGCTGCGGGTGCTCGGGGCTCAGGGGTGCCGTGCGGCGCTGGGCAGCGCTGCTGTGCGGTGCCTGTGCGTGCCAGGATCCGGCGCAGTGCTGGCTGCTGCTGGTGCCCTGCGCGGGGCACCCGGCGCGGCGCTGAGCGCTGCCGGCGCCCGCAGGTGCTGGATGAGGGGCAGCAGGCGCTGGCAGCCCGCAGCGACTACAACTTCGACCACCCCGATGCCTTTGACTTCGAGCTGCTCGTCAGTGTCCTGCGCAAGCTCAAGAAGGGCAAGAGCGTGAAGGTGCCGGTGTACGACTTCACCACGCACAGCCGGCGCCGCGAATGGGTGGGTGCCAGGCTGGGCCCTGGGAAAGGGGAGCACCTCTGGGAGCTGCAGGGCCTGGAAGGCTAAAGGGAGGGGGCGCCTGGGGGTCATCAGGACTGGGGGACTCGTTCTGGGGAGACTGTGGGTGGATCTGCAAATAGGCCAGCGCAGATACGAGGGAGGGGCTCGGTGTGAAGGGGTGCCTGGGGGATGGCATTGAGCAGAGGCTTGGGATCTGGAGCAAGGTTACGGGTCTGCCCTGTGCTGGAGCATCATGCACAGGGATGAACTAGGGCTCCAAGACACTCGGTGTTGCAGGACGGTGATGGGGAGCCCCAACACAGTGGTGACAGCCTAGGGGGCTCAGTGCATTGTCTGTGTCGGTGTTGGTGCTGCTGTGGCATGTGAGAGAAACAGCACAAGCCCAGCTCCTGTCTGCCTGCAGAAAACAGTGTACGGGGCCAATGTCATCGTGTTCGAAGGGATCCTGGCCTTTGCCAACAAGGAGCTGCTCAAGGTATCGCTGCCTCAGGTGGCCGCTGGCCCGGGAGGGAATGCACCACTGCAGCAGTGGGGGCTATGGAGGGAGAGGTCACCCCGCTTGCTGGCAGAGCATTACATGTCAGAGGTCTCTGGGGATGTGATGCTGGGTGCCATCGCTGGGGGGTGGAGAGGAGTAACGCAGGTATGAGAGGGCTGCATAGGGGATGCTCACCCCTCCCAGTTTTCCAGCTCCTGGACATGAAAGTGTTTGTGGACACGGACTCCGACATCCGTCTGGTGCGGCGGCTGCAGCGCGACATCATGGAGCGTGGGCGCGATGTTGCAGGGGTCATCAAGCAGTACAACAAGTTTGTGAAGCCGGCCTTCGAGCAGTACATCGAGCCCACCGTGCAGGTTGCCGACATCGTGGTGCCCAGGGGTGAGGCCAGAGCCGACCCCGGCGTTGGGAGCGGGTGTTCTGGGGCAGGGGTGGGTCAGCGTCCGCCCCACCCGGCTCCTCTGCTCCACTCCAGGTGGGGAAAACTTCGTGGCGCTGGACCTCATTGTGCAGCATGTGCACAGCCAGCTGGAGAAGGTGAGCTAGGGATGAGGAGGAGAAGGGTCCGCCATGCAAGAGGGTAGGACTGCTCCTGGAGCACCTGGGGGGGTCTTGACATCAGCTCTCTCTTCTCAAAAGGCCCTGGCGTGGTGCTTGGGAGGGCAGTGGACACTGGGGAGGAGGGTGGGGAGCCACCTGGGCTGTTCTGGTGGCTGTGCTGGCCTGTGAGTGACTGACAGGGTGTCCTTCCTTCCTCTTCCCCTGTGCTGTGCCGATGACCTGTCCACCACCCAGCGGGAGATTACAGTCAGGTACGTGGGACCTGCCACTGCAGAGGAGCCAGTTCCAGGTTGGGGCGGGGGGTTGCTGGCACCCACTGGATTCCAAGTCTTGCTGCCTCCCTGTCCCTGCTGGCAGAGCTTTGCTGAGGTGCCTGAGCGTAGCTGCTCCTCCCCAGTGCTGCAGTGGTTGTTGTCAGCTCCCTGGGGCCTGTCTGGCTGCAGTTCTGGGCTCTGTGTAACACGTCCCACAGTGTGGCTGATGCATGTGGCCAGCTCCCTGCCCTGCTCCCATCCCTGTCTGGAGCAGGGCTCCTGCCCTGATTGCTGGGTTACCCTGGGCTGTTCACTTCTGCAGGAGAAGTGCCCTGTGTGGTCCCTGTTCCTGGCAGTTTCTGTCCCATCTGAGTAGGACAGCCCTTGTCCCTTGCATGATGCACAGCCCAGTCCCAGGGTGCGGGGGAATGTCCTGCCCTGCAGAGCTGCTGATGCTGGTGCTGCAGAGGCTGCAGCAGCAGGATGTGTGGCCCAGGAGGTTCGCCCCAGTCTTTTTGAGTGGTCTGGCTTTGGGATTTGGTACCTGGTGTCAGACTGGGGCATTCTTCAGGATCCAGGGGGGAAGGCCAAGCACAATGCCCAGCTTGCAGGGGGCGTCTCCTGGAGCCTTCCTTTGGTGGAGTCACGTCCCTGCAAGGGCAGAGGGCTGTGACTCTGCACGTGCTGCACAGCTCTGAGCCCTTTCCTCACTGCAGGGCAGCCCTGGCCTCCGCCCACCAAGGACAGCCCCTGCCAAAGACGCTGAGCGTCCTGGAGAGCACGCCACAGGTGCGGGGCATGCACACCATCATCAGGTACATCCCTGCCCCCAGGCCCCTTCTCTAGGCTCTTTGGTGGGGCCACACCACCAGGCCTGGGGTGAGTTTTTCCCCTTTGCCCCAGGGACTTCAGTCGTGGGTGTTGGCCTGGAGCAGAATAACTGAATGGAGCTGGCCCTGGCTCCGTGGGCACTTCTCTGGTGACCAGATGCCCGCACATCTGCTTTGGGTGGTTCCTGAGCCAAAGGCAGGCTTTTCCTACAATGGGAGGGGACTGGTTGGCTCTCTCCTCACTGGAGCACAGGTGGAGCAGCTGGTGGCATGGAGCAAGGTACTCCTTGCCCCTCTCCCAGGGCACTTGGGTTTAGAGCCAGCTTAGAGAAGGGACCTGGGCAGCTGCTTCTGTGACTTCACCACTCTTGATCTTTTCAATCCCCTCTGATGCTCCTTTTCTACAGGTGACAGTAGCATTAGTTAGTGGAGGGTTAAGGGCTGAGGCCTTTAGGACAACTGAGAGGTTCCTTGTTTTTGCAGCTGCAGAACCTGGCAGCCCCCACGTGTGTTTCTGCACAGCAGAGAGGGGATGTTGAGCTCAGTCAGGTGCTTCTGTGCCTGCTCATGCTGTGGCTTCTATGGCACCTGTATGTTGGTTTGGAAAGTGTAACCCCATGTCCTTATCAGAGACCTGGAGAGGAGTGAGTGTACTTCCAGTAAGTTTGCAGATGTCACCAAGTTGGGTGGGATGTGGATCTGCTAGAGAGCAGGAAGCTCTGCAGAGGGATTGGGACAGGCTGGATCAATGTGCTGAGACCAGCAGTGTGAGGGTCAACAAGGCCAAGTGCCAGGTCCTACCCTGGGTCACAACAACCCCATGAAGCACTCCAGGCTGGGGCAGAGGGGCTGAAAAGCTGGAAAGGCCCTGGAGGTGTTGGTCAACAGTGGCTGAATATGAGCCCAGGTGGGCAAGAGGCCAGTGGCACCTGGGCTGTTGCAGCTGGGCACTGCAGGGGCACCTCCAGTGCTGGGGGCAGTTCTGGGCCCCCTTCTGACAAGAGACACCTGGAGGGGCTGGAGCAGCAGGAGCAGCTGACAGAGCTGGAGGGCTCAGCCTGGAGAAAAGGGAGCTCAGGGGGAACCTTCTCATTCTCTGTAGCTTCCTGACAGGAGGGTGCAGCCAGGTGAGGGTCAGGCTCTGCTCCCATGAAATAAGGGACAGGACAGGATAAGAGGAAACTGCCTTGGGCTGCTCCAAAGGAGATGTAGTTTGGATATTGGGAACAGTTTCTTCACGGAAAGGTTTGTCCAGCCTCAGCACAGCTGCTCCTGGTAGTGATGGAGTCCCCATCCCTGGTGGAATTTAGAAACCACATGGATGTGGCACTTGGGGGGTGTGGGCTAGTGGTGGCCTTGGCAGTGCTGGGGGAGCAGCTGGACTTGACCCAAAGGGCTTTTCCTACCCAAACAGGTTATGATCTTCTGATACTCATGACCTCATCTAGGCTGGGCACCTCCTTTCCTTCTCCTGACTCCTTCCTCCTGTGGAAATGGAGGCTCTGAGACAGGTCACAGCAGTAGAAAAGGTGATGTGGCACCTCAGGTGTGCCAGGCAGAGGCCTGTGCCAGTGCCCATGTCTCTCCCCCAGGCTGTGGCCCCACCTTTGTGCCACAAGTGCCTGATGACCTTAATCCGCAGAGGCTCAGGGCTGTGCTGAGCTGTCCTGGCGGTGGGTCAGGCTTTGCCTGGGGCTGCAGGGCTGCGCCTCCACTGGCCTCACGTGTCTGTGCTGGTGCCGTGCAGGAGCAGGGCCAGGGGTGGCAGGGAGGCAGCTGAGCCCATTCCAGATGATTTATAAGAAACGCAGCATTTCTGAGGAGCATCGACTCAGCCTGTCAGCTACCTCCTGAAATCCTGCTGGGACAGTGCCTGTCCCAAACCTCTGAGCTCTGGAGAAGCTCTGCTGGGTGTCTGTGTTAGGCAACAGCGAGGCAAACGTGTTTCTGGTGAGACTTGGCAGCACTCGTTGGCTTCTGTGTCACTTGGGCATGGCCTGGGGCTGTTGCTGGTCACCACATGTGACCCTCTACTCCCAAGGTGCTGCTTCTGCCTGCTGCTCTTCTCTTGGGTTCCCAGAGTGCTCCAGGCTGGGGAGGATCAAACACACCTTTTGCCACATTTGCTGCACCTCCACGTGCAAAGTTACTTGGCTTTGGCAGATGTGTCTCTTGTCTTTATTAGTTGAATCACACAGTGGTTTGGGTGGGAGGGGCCCTTCAGAGGCTGCCTGGTTCAGCCCCTGACCCTGGCAGGGAACCTTGCTTTGCACCAGGTTACAGCTGCTGCAATGCCCGTGGCCCCACACGCAGGCAGTGTTCATGGAGTGCTGGGCTCCCCCCAGCACAGCCTTTCTGAGCACCTTGACATGTCAAACCCCCTGCCTGCATCACTGCAGAGCTATGAGCCAGGATTGTTCTCCCTCCTTTTCCTGTCTGGTCTTCCCCAGTGCAGCTCTCTAGGATGCAGATGGTCAGTCCTGGCGAGGCAGCCAGCACCATTCCCTGTTGTTCCACACCGGAGGCTCCTCATGCTCCACCCCTCTGTCTGCTGGGAGGGTGTTGGTGGCAGCAGATGAGCATCATCCTGGCAGATCCAGCCTGGCATCCGGGGGAAGCAATTTCTAGAGCAATTTTCTGCTGTTGTGGAGAGAGAGAAACTGAAAATGAGTCCCAGACTGGAATAGCTGCACAGTTTGAGTCATGAGGCTGAGAATAGATGGGGTATGAAGGATGCAATGTCAGGTATCCCATTGCCAGAGGGCATGTTACATGAGCTACCAGGAAGAAGTTTTCTAAGGGTGGTGAGGCTCTGCCACAGGTTGCCCAGGGAACCTGGCTGCCCCAAGGTCAGGCTGGACAGGGTTTGGAGAAAGTTGGTGTAATAGAAGGTTCCTCTGCCCATGGGAGGGGTGTGGGACAAGATGACCCTTAAGGTCCCTCCCAACACAAACCATTCCTGGATTCTGTAACCCATTCGTGGCCAGATTTCCTGGTGCCTGGCTCTACCAGCTGTCTCTCAGCTGCAGACAATCCAGTTCATGTGGAGCTGATGCCATGATCAGGCCCCAGGCAGATGCTTCTGCTCCCTCTGTCAGCTCCTGAGCACGCCAGGGAAGGCTGAGGAGCACCAGCCATGGTGCTGCCATGCCCAGCCTCAGGCTCCCAAGCGTGCTGCTATGTGCTGAGGTTCATCTGCCTCCTCTGTGGATAGGAGCAGTGTGTTTGCTCAGGCTTCACCCACGCAGTGATGCCTTGGGGTGAGGGGACTGCTGTGGGGACAGCGCTGGCCCCTTTGGCAGTGCTCTGCCAGCTGAGGAAGTGAGATGGTGGCACTGATGGACCCTGGTACCCTGCTGCTGCTGAGCATGTCCGGGCTGCCCTCCCTCACACAGCCCTTCTCCCTGCAGTGCTTGTGCCCTGGGCAAGGAGAAGATTTGTGGTTGGTTGTGTCTCTGCACTGGGGCCAGGGGGGCTTCCCCATCCCCAGAGGAAGCTGCCTCTGTGGGGGCAGCTGCCTGGGGACAGCACAGGCTGCCATGGAGGCTGCCGGGCTCGTGCTGCTCCCCAGCTGCTGTGGGTGGGTGTGTGGGTGCAGCCTACCTGTGAGTGCATGCTGACAGCTCATGCTGGGAGCCCTAGGCAGGGTGCCTGTTCCTTCCAGACCAGAACGGATTTTCTGCCTTCCCTGGGAGTGCTGGCTGTGCCCAGGGATTTGGGAATGTCCATATGCCATGGTCACTGCAGGTGCTCAGCCGCAATGGCTGCAGGGACACACAAGGACAGCAGTGACTGCTTGTCCTCCTCCGAGCGCCTCCATTGGGCTGTCTGTCATCCAGCGAGGTGTAAGATGGCAGATGATGTCTTAAAATACAGAGTAAAAACATTCAGTATCCTTCTGCCTCTTCTGGAGTGTTGCCAGCTCCACCTCTTCCATCTGGGAATGGGCAGGTGCCTGTGGGATTCTTTGTCCTCATGTTCCCCACGAGGCTGGTGGCCAGGGCACTCCCCGTAGGAAAAGCCACCCACTTTCCCTCTGCTGTGGGGTTGGTGCCCTGCATGCAGAGCTGGCTTTACCCCTCCTGGGGGAGGGGAGAGGCCTCCTGGGAATTGCAGCCCCATGGCAGCTTTGTTCTGGTATGTTTGTTTTGCTTCTTGCTGCCTTCAGTACGTCAGAGCTGTGAAAAGGGCACGATGGGTATTTCAGTCACCTGGTTCTTGGCAGTGCTTTATCTCTGACTTGGTACGTAGAAGGGAGAGCTGGGGACATGTGCAACTGTTTTCTGTCACCCAGCATGCTCAGCCATGGTGCACTATGTCCTCTTCCACAGCAGGGTCCTAGTCCATCCATCCTGGCTCTGCTCCTGTTCCCCCCCTGGGCTCCCCAACATTCACCCATTGCTCCTGAGTTTGTGCTGCCCCAGGACCAATGGTCCTGCCTGACCTGTTCCTAGTCCTTAAGGTCTCCCAGCTCTCTCTGATGTCTGTAGCTGGCATCACATCTCCCTCCCAGTGTAACTAAGCCCCTCTCTTGCCTCTGGGACCCTGTCTAAGACAACAGCTGAGGTCTCAGTGAGCCCCAAAGTGCTGGTGATCCCTGCCTGTGTCACTCCAAGGGTGCTCTGGCTCCCACAGACTAGGACTGCTCTCCATGCTGGTTGGCCTCTGGAGCCCCACATGCAGGAGATGGCAGGGGCTCTGTTCCTGCCTCACTTGTGTCATCCCTCCCAGGAACAAGGACACGACCAGGGACGAATTTATCTTCTACTCCAAGCGCCTGATGCGGCTGCTGATCGAACATGCCTTGTCCTTTCTGCCGCTGAAGGTGAGTGACCACTCTTGGCCGTAGCCACAGCACCATCCCCATCTGCCCCCAGTCACATGGGGTCTGGCTCCCCCCACACTCCCTGTGCTCCCCTTTCTGCAGTCGGTCACTGTGGAGACGCCCCAGGGCACGATGTACGAGGGGAAGCGGTTCCACAGGCAGCGGGTGAGACTCCATCCCTGCTCCCCATGAGTGCACAGCTCCTGGGGTTAGCATGCACTGGGAGCACCCAGCACGTGTCCCTGCCCCTTCCCAGATCACCGGCGTGTCCATCCTGCGAGCAGGCGAGACCATGGAGCAGGCCCTGACCGCTGTTTGCAAGGACATCCGCCTGGGCAAGATCCTCATCCAGACCAACCTGGACACAGGGGAGCCTGAGGTGAGTCCTGCTGCAGCCTGGCACGCAGCCACGCACCGCTGGCAGGACACCGACCACGCTGCCTTCCCTCCCCAGCTCCACTACCTGCGCCTGCCCAAGGAGATCAGCGAGGACTACGTCATCCTCATGGACAGCACCGTGTCCACGGGGGCCGCGGCCATGATGGCTGTGCGCGTCCTGCTGGTGAGGCGCCGGGTGCGTGGGTGGGCGGGGGCACGGGACCCTCTGTGCCCAGCTGGGCTCTCATGTCTCCATGTGCCACAGGACCATGATGTGCAGGAGGACAGGATCTTCCTGCTGTCGCTGCTGATGGCAGAGATGGGGGTGCACTCCGTGGCTTATGCCTTTCCCCGTGTCCACATCATCACCACCGCTGTGGACAAGCGGGTCAATGAGGAGTTCCACATCATCCCAGGCATCGGTGAGGGGGACCAGGGCGTGCTGTACCTCATGGCTGGGGCCAGCAACCCTAGGGGTAGCCTTGTGGCCACTCTGAAGGGACTCTGGTGGGGCTGGTGCTGCTGTCCCTTTACATTGTCTCTTTCTCTGCCAGGTAACTTTGGAGACAGATACTTTGGCACCGATGGCCCCTCGGCCTGGTGTGAGAGCGACAGCATGGACTGCTGAGCTGGCTGGCCACAGGACCACAGGCCAGGCTGGCTGCAGGGCTGGCCCCCATCCCAGCCCCCAGGAGAGGCCCTGAGCTGCCAGCCGTGCCCACATGCCGTGCTCTGGCTCTCCGGACCTGCACAACAAGGCCCTGCTGCCGGTCTCCCTCTACCCCAAAGGACCAATCCTCCCCAGGGAGGAGGAGAGGAGAGGGATGGCTTCTCTCGTGGGCCCATGGAGAGGGGACATTTAGGGACATTCCTTACTTCCAGAGCCCTGCCTCTGGGCCTGGGCCAGCCGTGCCTCCAAAGGGAACGGTGGCCCCCCTGCTGCCTGAGGGGGTGCTCACCTTCTACCCAGGGAAGGAGGGGATGGGGTCCAGTCCAGGCGAGCTCCATGCCTGGAATCTGTATTTATTTCTATTTATTGCGGGCAGCCCTCAGCTCCAGTGGGACCCTCGGTAATCAGGGACTGGACCTCATGGATCCACCCTGTCCCCACCAATCCACACTCCATCCCTGGTCCCAGGAGTTGGGGGGTTAGCATCGGGCCGCCTTCCCGGTGCTGTCCCATCCCCGGTGCAGAGTGCTGCCGGTGACCGGGGGTTGGTGAGGTGTCCCCTGTGCTGCCCTTGTTGCTCAGGTTCTTTTTCCAAAAGGCAGCGGCAGCCTTGCCGCCCCTCCCGTCGCCCCTCGCAGCGGCGGCAGCAGGAGGTTCCGGGGTGGGGGTCTGCCCCTGCACCCCGAACTGACCCGGGCCCGGCCGTGCCCCCCATCCCGCGCTGCCGCGGGGCCCGGCCGTGCCGTCAGCACCCCTCGCCGCCGTTTTGTACCAATAAAGGAGCAGCGCGATCCCCGTGTGCCGCCTCCTGCTGCCGCCGGACCAGGGTCGGGGCGGTGCGGGGTTCACTGGGGCCGGGCCGTGCCGTGCCATGTCCCGGCTGTCTCCGGGCCGTGCTGTCCCCTGTCCCGGGTGTGGCCGTGCCCTGCCCTGCCCTGCCCTGGCCCGGGAGTGGCCGGGCCGGGCCGGGCCCG
>VZTR01026857.1:5291-22339 GCA_013400775.1 Chaetops frenatus | reverse complement strand
CGGCGGCGGGCGCGGGCGGGCGGGGCTGTGGCGGTCGGTGCTGTGGCGGTCGGTGTTGCGGGAGTCCCGTCCGACCCCCGCGACCCTCGGCGCGGCCATGGCGGAGCCTCCGCGGCCGCAGCGGAAGCTGTCGCGGGTCGGGGAGAGCCTGTACCGCGTGCTGGGGCTGCAGAAGGGCAGCTCCCCCGAGGAGATCAAGAAGGCCTATCGGTACGGGGGGGTCCGGCGGGGTCCGCGGGGTCGTCCTGGGAGCCCAGGCACGAGGGCCCGTCCCGCGAACGCGGCCGGGGCCTCGTCCGGATGGTCCTGGTGCCATCCCGGCGGTCAGGGTCGGTTCCGGGAAACGAGACCGTAACCCTGTGCCGGGGGTCCCGGTTCCATCCCGCGGGTCTGGGTCTGTCCCGGGGAGTGAGGCTGTGACCCCATGCTGCGGGTCCCCCCGCTGCACCCCACAGGAAGCTGGCTCTCAAGTACCATCCAGACAAGAACCCCGATGACCCAGCGGCCGCCGAGCGGTTCAAGGAGATCAACAGCGCCCACGCCACACTGAGCGACGCGGACAAGCGCCGCCTGTATGACCAGTACGGCTCCCTTGGCCTCTACGTGGCCGAGCAGTTCGGCGATGATGCTGTCCGACACTACTTCCTCATGTCCAAGTGGTGGTTCCAGGTGAGCCCGGCATCCATGGGGCTGCCGTGATGGGGCTGGTGGCTCGGGGGAACTTAGTGGGTTGCTGTCCTGGCAGGCTGGTGGTTTGAGTGGGCTCACAGGTCTGGTGTGATGAGCCAGGGACTTGGGTGAGCTCACAGCGCCTCTGTCCCTGACGCAGGCACTGGTGCTGTGCTGCGGTGCCCTCACCTGCTGCTGCTGCTGCTGCTGCTGCTTCTTCTGCTGCGGGACGTGCTGCCCACCCAAGGAGGATGAGTCCTACAAGTACGTGGACCCCAAGGACCTGGAGGCACAGATGCGAGCAGAGGACGGCGGTAAGTCAGGCTGGAGCCCAGCAGTTTGGAGCATCTGTGTTTGCTTTGTGGGGGCTCTAGGATCTCCCCATGTCTCATTTCATGTGGGGGACAGAGCTCTGGGTCAGGGCTTGGGTTGGTTTTAGCTGCAGCTCTTACTTCCAGCCAGCCCTCAGTGTTTCCTTTGAGGGCCAGGGCTGGTGATAGTGACAGAGGGAGCCACGGCATGAGCCAAGAGTACACCTTCTCCTTCCCTCTGGGCAAGGGCCCCCTGAACTGGCCTGAAGCTTAGAGACCCTTGGGCCTGTGCCCTTTGGGGCACAGAGCATGGGAAGAGCAGCTGTGCTCCAGGCTGCCTCTGTTCCCTGGCACTGGCCATACTGGTGTTGATGGGGCTGGGTGACTCCTGCAGGTTTCCGTGGGGTTGGGGCACTCCCACGTGGCTCTGCACTGCCCAGGGCTGTGGGAGCTTTGGGCTGTGGGAGCCCTCACGGGGGTGTTGTGAGATTCTTGCTCTCTGGCACCACAAGAGGGACCGAGGCACTGATCTGCATCTCTTCCTTTCCAGACCCTCAGATCCCTGTTGTAGCACAGCCCCCGCCTGCCAGCCCGGAGCCACTGCCAGCCAGCACCAGGAGTGATGCCTGAGGCTGGCCCCATCCCGCCGACTCCCCCAGGACTCGGGGCAGGGATTCTCCTTTGGGACTGTCACTTTCTGGGACCATGGTCCCGCCCCCTGGACTGGCTCTTCAGCCTCGGGAGGCATAGAATCTCAGGTTAATTTGGCCAGCATCAATGCACAGGCTCCTGGGCCCCTGCTGGAGCTCCAGGGCAATGCCCCTGCGTCCCAGCGCTGGTGGTGGCAGTGGCCTGGAGCCCATGCTGCTGTGACCCCTTTCAGTGCCTTGCCCGTGCCCATGCCAGGCACCGAGCACCAGGCACAAACAGGGGTGCTCCGGGCCGAGCTCCGTAGCTCGTCCAAGACCATTAGCACTGTAACCTCTGGGGCTGGGCTGAGCCCACTGCCCCCTCTGCAACCCTCCCGATGGCTATGGGGTGCCAAACGCTGCTGAGGGGTTGGGGTGCTTCTGTGTGTACCCCTTTCCCCTGCCCTCTGGGTTTGTCTGGGTTTTTGTGGGCACCATTAAAGGCTGACGGGAGGGGAGTGTGTGTCTGCCTGGGCTCTGTCCAGAGCTGCCAGAACACTCTGCAGCAGGATGTGACCTCTGCCTGGTGTTGTCCTTGCTGGGGGCTGTGCCCATGGATCCTTGGGGGTGGTGGACTGACTGTGGTGTGGAGTAGGCAGGTCATGTTCCAAGTGGAGTGAATGTCACTTGTCTCCTGTCACCCACCTGGTCCCACTCTCTGTCCTCTGCCTCTGGCTCCCACAGGCTCTGCCCTTCCCACTCCTTGCTGCTGCAGTCCTGGAGCCCTGCTCCCCACTGCCCAGCCCCACACCCTGCTTCTGCCCTGCTCTCTGGGGAGCCGTGGCTCTGCAGAGGGCCAGGACGGGCAGGGGTGGGACCGAGGGGGGACTCAGTGAGCCCCTTGGCCTTTCTTCCCATCTCTGGTCACTGCCTCTGTCTGCAGCTGCACTGGCTCTGCCTCACTCCCTAAATATAGACGGGGTGCCAGGGTGAGTGAGGATGGGGCTGTCCTGGCACCAGCCCCTCCAGCCTGCTGTTCGGGGGGGCTGGCACTGGGCTGGGGCTGTGGGATCTGGGGGACCCCAACCTCCCCCAGCCCTGCTGCCTGCAGAGGGGAGCACATACTCCTCACCGTGCCCGCCAGCCCTGCAGCCCCTGCACCAGCCAGCCCTGGTTCCCCGGAACCTCGGCCGCTCCTCCTCCCCGGGCGGGGGATCAGCGGGTCCCAAAACGCAGTCGGTCCCAGGAAATCAGCCGGTCCCGGGACCAGCCGGTTCCGAGGGGTGGGCCGGAACGGTGACTCAGTGTCACCCGACGCCGCCGACAGCTGCGGCCCCGGCGGGGCGGGGGCGGCTAAAATTAGCGCCGGGGGCCGGGGCCGGGGCCGAAACAAAGCGGGCATCGGGCGGCCGGAGCGGAGCCGCGGGACAGAGCCGGGTCGGGCCGGGACGGGCCGAGACCGCGGCCATGAACTTCGCGGTGGGGCTGAAGCCGCTTCTGGCGGAGGCGCGGAGCATGGAGAGCCTGGAGAAGCAGCTCATCTGCCCCATCTGCCTGGAGATGTTCAGCAAGCCGGTGGTGATCCTGCCCTGCCAGCACAACCTCTGTCGCAAGTGCGCCAACGACGTCTTCCAGGTGGGACCCGCGGGTGGGGCGGTTGGAGGCACCGGGACCTCCGTCCTTAGGGCTCCCGTCCGGCGGGTGGTGGCCCCGTTATCCCGGGATCCCCGGCCAGCGAGGCGGAGGGGCGGGCGGCACCAGAAACACCGGGATCCTCTTCACAGCCGGGGGCCTGGTCTGGCACTGGCACCGGGAATCCCGGCTCCGGGAGCAGCCTCTGGGACCCCCGGCTGGGCTGCGCTCGGGGCCGCTCCCGGCTGGCGGGGACGGTGAGCGGGAGGCAGGGGCAGGGCAGGTGTGTGTCCTTGTTCGTGTCCACACCTGTGTCCGTGCTCTTGGCCGTTTCCATCTCTGTCTCCGTGCCCGGGTCCGTGCCGGGGGGCTGTGGGGCACAGATCCGTGGGGACAGGAGTTGCCGGGGGTGCCAGGGGTGTNCGCCCCCCCAGGCCTCCAACCCGCTGTGGCAGTCACGGGGCTCCAGCGCCGTGCCGTCGGGCGGGCGATTCCGGTGCCCGTCATGCCGGCACGAGGTGGTGCTGGACCGGCACGGGGTGTACGGATTGCAGCGGAACCTGCTCGTGGAGAACATCATCGACATCTACAAGCAGGAGTCGGCCCGGTCCGGAGGCACGGGGACCCCGTGGGTGGGGGCGAGACGTGCGGGTGACAGCGAGCCCACCGAGAGGGCTGGGGGTGGGATCCCAACAGGAACTGGGCAGTCATGTGGCCCATACAGGGCCAGGCAATATCCCTGGGGCTGGGGGTGTCTTCGGGACCAGAGGTGTTTCTGGTGCCAGGTGTGTCCCCGGGGTTGAAGGGTCCCTGGGAGGCAGAGGTTTCTCTGGGGCTGGGCAGGTTCTGGGGCTGCTGCTGTCCCTGAAGGTGGGATATCTCTGGGGGGCAGAGCTTTTTCTCTGGGGCTGGGAGTGTCCATGGGGCTGGGGATCCCCTCGGGGACTGGGTGTCTCTGGAGCTGGGGGTGTCCCTGGGACTGGGGGCGTCTATCTGACCCTCCCTACACCCATGCAGACCCCTCCATGCCAAGGCTGAGCAGCACCTCATGTGTGAGGAGCACGAGGATGAGCGGATCAACATCTACTGCCTGCGCTGCGAGGCGCCCACCTGCTCCCTCTGCAAAGTGTTCGGGGCCCACAAGGACTGCGAGGTGGCCCCGCTGCCGGCCGTCTACCAGCGCCAGAAGGTGGGGGGCCCCTGGGGTCTTGAGGGGCTGAGGGTAGCCACGCAGCCACCCTCACACCCATCCCCTCTACTGCCAGAGCGAGCTCAGCGATGGCATCGCCATGCTGGTGGCGGGGAACGACCGGATCCAGGCCATCATCACGCAGATGGAGGAGATCTGCCACACCATCGAGGTTGGGACTGGGGGGTCTGGCCCCGGGGCTGTGCTTGGGGGGGACACGGTGCAGCCCCTACTCCCGTCCTGCAGGAGAACGGCCGGCGGCAGAAGCAGCACGTGGGGCTGCGGTTTGACTCTCTGTACGGGATCCTGGAGGAGAGGAAGAAGGAGCTGCTGCAGAGCATCGCGGCCGAGCAGGAGGCCAAGCTGCAGCGTGTCCGTGGGCTCATCCGCCAGTACGGCGACCACCTGGAGGCCTCCTCCAAACTGGTGGAGTCAGCCATCCAGGCCATGGAGGAGCCCCAGATGGCCCTGTACCTGCAGGTCCCGCCAGGGGAACAGGGAGAGATGGGGGACAGGGGGGCTGGGACTGCCCTGGGGCTGTGTGGTAGTGGGATGGTTCCCTGAGGGGTGTGGGGCTGCCTCACAGGTATATACAGGGGGGCTGTGCTCACCCAAAAGGATCTCTGGATGCCCTGGGATGTGCAGGGATGGACCTGTGGTGGGGGTGATGTCCAAGAGACACTGATCCCTCCTCTCTTTCCTCCATAGCACTCCAAGGAGCTCCTGAAAAAGTGAGTGGGGAGTATGGGGGTGCAAAACGCCTGTGGCTGGCGGCCCTCTGGGTGCTGGACCCTGCAGCTCCCACGGTGTCTCTGCCCTGCAGGATCACAGACATGTCCAAGGCATCAATCAGCAGCCGCCCTGAGCCTGGCTACGAGAACATGGACCACTTCTCCATCAATGTGGACTACGTGGCTGAGATGCTGAGGACCATCGAGTTCCAGACAGGTGCCTGCACTGGGGAAATTGCTGCTGTCCCAAGGGGGCACTGGGACTGCCTGGGGTGCCCAGCCCTCAGACAAGCAGAACCCCCCATGCCACACCAAATGCTCTGTGTGGGGATCCCAGACAGGACTGGGGATGTGACCCCCAGCTGTAGCACCACCCAGGGACCCTGGAGGGTCAGTCCTGCCCCAGGCTCTCCCTGGTTCCCACGTCTGGCTGGTCACATTCTTCCTGGGAGCACCCTGGAGTGTCCTGCTTGGTCACCTCCCTCCTGGCGTGCCCTGGTGTATCCCCATACTGCGGGAGGGAAGGAAGGTCCCACCTGAGCTGTCCCCTGCCCACAGAGCCGCTGGGTGAGGATGAGGGGGATGGACCTGGGGAAGGCAGCGAGGCTGCAGCGGATGAGGACCGGCTGGACAGCCTGGAGGTGCCCGAAGCTGCTGAAGGTGAGTGCATGCCATGACTGCCCAGTGCTATGTCATGCCCAGTGCCGTGTCCAGTGCCGTGCCATGGCCCACGTGTGACAGCACGGGTCCTTCAGGGTGCCAGGGTATCCCTGTCTCCATCTTGTTCCCTCTTTCCCTCTGCAGATGTGGGGCCGAGGCAGAAGCCAGCGAGTTCTCCCCATGGTGAGACCCTCCTGAGGAGTGAGATGGGCACAGCTGTGGGGTGCCATGGGGCACAGGAGACACCTCGTGGGAATGGGGATGAGGATGTGGATGGGAAGGTCACACCATCCTGTCTCCCTGCTGCAGGGAGTGGGAAGGGCATCCCGGGGGTCACAGGGCTGAGGCTGTGCCTTTCTGCACAGGTCAGCACTGAAGTGGAGCCGTGGGGTAATGCTGCCATCCCCTCAGCTATGGCTGTCCCTGTCACCCCTGCCCCAGCTACGGCCACCCCTGGCACCCCTGGCTCATGGCCATCCCTGGCACTCTCAGGCGAGCTCCATCCCTGCTGCTGGACTTCCCCAGATGGGCACTGCCCCTCTCCAACATTAAAAGCGTGTGAGGACACGTTCTCCGGTGTGGTGTGTGGGTGGGGTGGAGGCAGGGGTTGCCCCAGAGCAGTTCTGCACCGGCCCCACAGGCTCTGGCCCAGCGCAGCCCCTGCCCCGTCACCCCAGCAGTGCCCCCAGGGGCTCCGGCAAGGGGCTGAGACCCCCGAGCCCCAGTGCGACGGGGGCGCTTGGGGCCCTGGACCCTGTGAGTGGGGCTCTGCCCGAGGATGCGCAGGTGGCCCCAGTCCTGCCAGCCCCGGGCGGGTGCCCGCAGCAGCTCGGTCCCCTGGGAGCTCCGAGCAAACAGTGTCGGGATGAGCTGGCTGGGTACACACACACAGCCGCATCAGCGCTGGGCCGGGGCCCGCGCCCCCAGCCCGGCAGGGTCCCCCGGGAGCGGCGGCTGCGTCACCCGCCCGCTCCCGTCGCCATGGCGGCACGGCCGGTGATGCTGATGGCCGGGAGGGGTCCCCTCTGCTGGGCTGCACTGCGGGGTCCCCGCTGCCACACCCTGCCCATCCGGGGGACAGCAAGGGCTGAGCCCTGCGGAGCCCCCAGCAGCCGGCACCGGCACAGCCGCGCGGGCTGGGGCTGGGGGACAGGGTCCCGCAGGCCGGGTGACAGACGGGACATCTCTGCTCCCTTGTGTCCCCGAGCTGCCCCTCCGAGCAGAGGCGGCGCGGCTGCCAGGGGACCAAGCCCAGGGCCCAGCCCAGCTGCTCCCCACCACCGTCTGCTCCTTCGCACACAGAAACGCGCCTGGGACGGCTTGGGCCATCCCTGGGGAGCGAGAGGGGCTGTGGCTCCTCCATGCCGGCACCAGGCATTCGGGGATGCAGCATTTACCTGTCCCCACCCCTCAGGGATGTTCCCTGCTCCCCATCACCCTCCAGAGGCGACTGACAGGGACTGACAAGCCCTCAGCAGCCCCTCAGCTGGGTGCTGTGGGTGCCAGCCCAGTGCTTGAGATGCCTCAGGACAGCCACACTTTAGTTCTCCTCTGTTTTGGGCAATTTTCTTCCTTGTACTTTGTATCCAGGTGCTCATCACCTGCCACTGCTCTCCCAAACCAACCTGTCCTCCGAGCAGCCCCCTGGAATTTGCTGATTCCTCTGCTTGTGCTGTTAAATTGTACCCCCACCTGAGATTTCAGGAAGAGGTGATCTGTGCACTGAGCACGGATCCCAACACACAGCCTGCTCTGGTTGCTGTTCAAGGCTGTCTCCAAGAAGCATCGTTATTTCTCTTTATTCTTCTCCATAGCTGTGCTTCCAAAGGCCTTTTTCTCCACAAGAGGCATAGTGTTAACATTCCTAAGGAATTTCTTTTCACTTTCCCCCACAAAGGCAGGTGGATTGTCCACCTACTGTATATCCCATCTGTGGAATTTTGTCCATTTTATTGGGTTTGGATCGGGTTTGTGTGGCAAGGCTTTGGTAGTGGGGAGATTATAGGGGCAGCCTCTGTGAGAAGCTGAAGAAGCTTCCCCCATGTCCTAGAGAGCCAAAGCCAGATGGCTTCAGGATGGACCTGCTTCTGGCCAAGGCAGAGTCCATCAGTTACGGCAGAAACACCTTGGGGATAATGTAGTTAAGGAGGAAAAAATCGTTCTTATGAAGGTAATTGCAGCCAGAGAAAGGAGTGTGTGTATGTGAGAACAACAGCCCTGCAGCCCCCCAGGTCAGGGCAGAAGGAAAGAGAGGAGGTGCTCCAAGTGCTGGAGCAGGGATTCCCCTGCAGCCTGTGGGGTCCAGGGGTAGCAGGGACCCAGCTGCAGGCCCTGGAGGAGCCCACTCAGAGCAGCTGGATGCCCAAAGGAGTCTGTGACCCCGTGGGAAGCCCGTGCTGGAGCAGGGTCCTGGCAGGGCACCCAGGCTGGACCAGGTCCTGAGGGTCTGTCCCCGTGGGAGGGACACACCGTGGGCAGTTTGTGAAGAGCCACAGCCCATAGGAAGGACTCTGGCTGGAGAAGGCTGCAGAGGACTCTCCCTCCCACACTGGAGCAGGGCAAGGACTCCTCTCCCTGAGAAGGAGCAGCAGCAGAAACCACCTGGTGAACTGACTGTAACCCCCATTCCTGTCTCACTGCACCACTGGAGGGGAAGAGGTGGAGAATGGGGAATAAAATTAAGCCTGGAAGGAGTTTTTAGAATTTCTTTTACTTCTTGTTACCCTACTCTGATTTGATTGGTGATAAGTTAAAATAATTTTTCCAAATCAAATCTGCTTTGCCCACAACAGCAATTGGTGTCATGCAAAGCATCCATGACAATAATTGCTCCGTCCTTATCCTGAGCCATGAGCTTTTCTAATATTTTCTCTTCCCTGTCCAAGTGAGGGAGGAGTGATGGAGTAGCTTTGGTGGGCACCTGGTGTCCAGCCACAGTCAGTCCATCACACATATAATGCCAATTGCCTTCCTCTTGGCTTGTGTTGAACCCCATGGAAAATCCTCACAGGGTTTTGGGACTCAAGGAGCAATATCAGATTTAAATCTAAGATTAAATTTTCCCAATCCAAAGAATCCTTCACTGGTTGTGGCACTGGGAAACCCAGCAGTTTTACTGCTGGAGTTTGAATTTTCCTGGTCGATTGGAGAAGCTGTAAAGTAACAACATATTATATAATGGATCACCATAAAGTAACAACATACTATAGAAGCATTTCGTTTGCAAAATTAATTTACATAAACAGATTAAAAGATTAGAGAACATACTTCTATGTGCTCAGTCAGTTGGAACTTCAGGTTTCCAGTTTGGTGTGAATTCCATGTATCTTGTGGGGCCTTTTCAGGGACCCTTTTCACACATGCAATGGATCCAGGAGTTCATTGCTGTTGCTGTCCTTTCCACTGCAGTGCATGTCCCTAACCCTGCTGGGACAGTACCTTCCCACCTCTCCTGCAGAGTCTCACCCTTTCGTGTTCAAACATGCACCACTTCTCCAGATGGAAAAGACTCTCCAGAGGTACCCAAGGGAAGGGTGGGGGCTCTGATTCCAACACCTGTGAGTGAGGATAAAGGCTGTGAAAGGGGAATTAAATATTCCTTTGGCTCTGCTTGTCCCCTGGCACACACCTGCTCTCCGTGTGTGGTTATGAGGTTATGCAGGAAAGCTTCCACTCTGCTCTTTCCAAAGTGCTCACTCCTGCTTTGACACAAATTCTTGTCAGAGCCAAAGATGATGCTCCACTCGAGCCTCTCGTTGTAACTTGGATGTTTGCCTTTGGTTCATCCTTTCTGTCCCCCGGCTGGACTGTGGGATCCATGAGGTGTCTAGTTCCCAAACAGACTGTGAAATTTTGGCCACTTCCTGCACCATTTCTGCTATAAAGTAGGGTCCATTATCTGTAGAAATTCCTTCTGGGACACCCAATCTGGGTATTGTTTCTTTTAAAAAACCCTAATCTCTTCTCTACTGTGCTTGGTGCAACAGGGGAAAGCCCTGGTGTCCCAGAAAATTAGGAAACAAACTTTCCAACCAATTTGCTAGGTTAGAAAATTAACATTGCTTTATGAGGAGTGCTGGATGCATGGGAAATTCTCCTCAAAGCGTGCATGCCCAGTAAGCTAACAGACCAGGTTATAGTCCTGAAACTAGTACATGTTCATCCCATTTCCTGAATACAAGCATATATGCTAATAATTTCTGAGGACTTATTTTTGGTACGGTTCCAGATCTTCTGATGAATCTTTTTTCCTTGAGAGTATTTTAAATATGTGATCAGGTCATAACGTACTTCTCTTATCAGTTTTGAGAACAATCCTTGTTCTCAAAACTGAGATATTGGCTAGTACATATTAATCACTAATATAGGTAAATAAGGAAGCATTAGCTGGCACAAGACTCAGTCACAGCCAACTGCCTTTCCTAACAGCTCTGGGTGTGGGTCATCTGATTGGATGTGCATTGTTCTTTAAACAGGTTTGGCACTTTTTAATGACGCTTTTTATGATACCAGTTCTTTTTACGCTCAAAACTTGAGCTTCGATGCTTCTGTTTCCCAGTGAGCTCCCCTGGGTTGCTCCTCTGCCATCTTCTTCACAAGGTGCTGGGGAATCATCACCTGTTTGCTGGCTGCAATCCACCATCCTTCAGGGCTAGTTTCAGGTTCTAACAAATTTGCCACTTTCTCATCTTCAACCTGATGATTGGCAGCCTCCTTGCCCAAATGCCAATATTTCTTGGGTAGGACCAGCAGGATGTCCCCACCAGCAGCCTTCTCAACTGCTCTGTCAGCCAGACCATCTCCAACATCCACTGGGGTTTCTCTGAGTGGACAGAGGGCTTCACAATGCGTCACTGCCATCTTCTGAGGTAGCTGCACGCCCTCTAACAATCTCTGTAGTACCTGTCCATCCTGGGGGATCCCTTAGGGGCCCACAGCCCTCTCTCTTTCCAAATGGCTCTGCAGGCATGGACCACTCCAAGAGCAAATTCTGAGTCGGTCCATGTATGGACAGTCTTGCTGTGTGGGAGCTCCAAGGCTCTGTCAGTGCAACCAGCTCTGCTTTCTGAGCTGATGTGCAGGGGGTCAGAGCTTTGGCTTCTCTTTCCCCATGCTGAGTTAGCTCTGCATTCCTGGCTTTTCAGAGCCCACCTTTCACAAAGCTGCTCCCTTCCATGGAGAGTTTGCCATCAGCTTCTTCCAGAGGAGTGTCCTGTAGATCTTCTTGACTGGAGTGCACCTGTTCAATGATGGATTCTGCATTCCAAGCCCATCCTGAAATTCTGGTGGCCCATACTAGCAGGGTGACTGCATTGCCCACTTCCTCTGATATTTGTGCTTCAGGTTCAGGATACGGTAACTGATAGACTTGGGCCTCCAAGTCCTTTTCTTCAGGAATATGAACTGTTTGGTAACACCAGCCAGCCAGAAAAGTGGTTGATGGGTACCAATAAACATTTGCTTTAATTACATCTGGGTGATCCTCTAAAATCCATTTGCCAGTGTTTCTCAGAGGTTATTCCTTGCTTTGTGCTTCTTGCCTGTATTTTCTTTCTTATTTTTGGATGATTAACGCAGCAAATTATAAACTTTTAACTACTCTGTCTGCAAAACTTTGCATCTTGCATCCAAAGGGTTTTTTGCTAAAAGCAGTGATACATCTGCTCCTGTGTGTGTCTCTTGATGCAGCCTCTAGGTTGGATTTCCATTGTCTCCAAGAGCTGCTTTCCAGGTGTTTTCCATCACCCTTCTTTATTTTTAGTACATTAAGCTGTTCCACTCATTGCTCCTCTCCTTTGGTTTAATTTGTTGGAGATGAATCTACACTGCTTTGTGGAATCAAAGCTCCTTCACAACTTGGTTTCCTCAATGCAGCTCCTTCCAGTGCTGGATCTACTCTTCTATTTCCCTTTACAATATTTGGATTCTATTTCTGGGGGGCTTTGCAATGCATTATTGTGATGTTCTTTGGAATGTATCTCTGGAATTTCAGCTACATATTTTTCTGAACTCCTCTGTGAGGTCAAAACTCCTTGCTCTTCCCAAACTGCTCCATGAGCACAGACTCTGCCAAAGGCATGTTTTGAGTCGGTATAAACGTTCAATTCCTTTCCCCAGCTCAATGCCAGGGCCCAAGTGAGAGCTCCCAATTTGTTTTTCTGGGAAGAGCTGTTCCTGAGCAATGGGCTGTCTCCCAATACCTTCATGGTAGTGACCACAGGGTGCCCAGATCTCCCATCTCCATTTACCACGTCACTGCTTCTGTCAGTAAAGACCTGCACAGCAAATCCTCCCCAGCAATGGCAAAGGACACTCTGCCATGCAGAACAATTGATGGGCTCATTTTGTGTTCCCAGTAGTGAATTACGTGGGTTGTGAAATGGTCTGAGGGACTACCTGCTCCTGAGGAATTTCCTCCCCATTTTTTCTTAAAGGTCCTTCACAGTAACTGCAGAGTGAACTGCTCCATTATCCACTAGAAAATCCATTGTTCCATTTCCCCAGCTTAACTGGAATCAAAGGATTGGCCAGGTAAATAGGAGATGCCTGTGATTTCCTTAGTTCAGCCCAATTTCCGCATCTGCTGATGATCCCTTCAGTCCATTTGTAAGTCAGGGACACTCCTTTTGCCAGTTCCCTTTCTGTCTGCAGTGGGCACCCTGGTACTTTTGGAGGAGTGTTAATCCCCACTCTCAGCCCCAGCCTCATCCCTGAAATCCATCTCACCCTGTGCCTCTTCCCTGTCCCTGGCAATGGGTTCAGTAATTTCTCTTGGCTCTTCTACCTCTTCCCTATCCTCACAGGCATCACTTGGGAAATAACCATCCCCTCCACTTCTTCTCTGTTCTGCAGCTTCTTTCCAATACCAGCTGCCAACTGCCCAACAAAAAGCCTGCTAAACAGCATCCTGCTTCCTTCCCTTGCTGGATCGGAATCCACTCATTTGGGACACACTTCATACAGCCTTTCATAAAAAGCCAATGGAGACTTCTTTGCTCCTTCTTCCCTTCGTACAACTTGTCAAGGTGTTTCAGTTTCTTCACTTCCTCGTAGAATCCCAATAAAATAATTTTCTAATACAATTTTAGTGAAGCTCACCAGCACTCTGATTGAGGATCCTGTTCTGGGTCATTCTCAGAATGAAATTTGTGAGGATTTGGGATGCCATGAACCTTCTGATCTAATCCTAACTCCTTCTTCTCAAGCCTTTTCTAAACTGCCCTCCATTCCTCCTGGGGAAACAAAAATTCCAGGAAAGCCTGGATATCCTCCAGTTGGGATTATGAATGGACATCATGGTTTTAATCACACTACACATTCCATCAGGATTTCTGTGATAGGACCCTGCTCACTGCTTCTGATTCAGCCAGTCTGAGGAGGGGCTGGCACCTGCACATCCCCTGCCTCTCCCTCAGGTCCATCTGCTGCCCTAAATGTGCTTGTAATACTAATTTATCTTTCTCCCTGGTCCTACTGGGAACTGGGGGTGCATCAAAACCACTCTTTCATCACCAGACACACTGCCCACCTCCAGCTTTGATCCCTGTGTTGGAGGAGCTGCCAATAATTGGACTTCAGGTTTTTGTCTCTTTTATCTTTTTGTCCCATACAACAAGTAGCTTTCCCCTTATCTTCTTTTCTTAATTTCCCAAAAAATATATTCCATTTTGATTTTTTGGAATCTACTAAACTGCATTTTTTCCTTACTTTATTAATTGTTTCTTAAAGTGCAAATCAGATCTACATCAGGGACTTCATCGCATTCATTTTGCCTCCTATGAAGTAACATCAACTGCAAAATTGTATTATATTTTAAAGACCTGTTGTTTTCCAGCCTTTTTTCACCGTCATCTAATTCAGAATTAGGCAACAATTGATTACAGTATCTTTTCAATTTATCTTGGGTCATAGGGTCACCCTAACTCTTCAGGATGCATCTTAGAGGAGAGCAAAGTGGAATTTCTACAGAAGCAGAGGAGCCCATTTCTGCTATAGAATTTCCAGTGTTTCATACTCTATCCCAATGCACACACCTGAATCCCAGTTTTCACATCACCAGCTGTGCAGACACGTGTGCAAACATCAAAAATCCAAGACATGCATCATCAAATTGTAGAAAAAAAATTTTTTTTCTTCTTCTTCAGCTTATGCAGAGCCCAAGCTCAAAATCCTGCTTCTTGACAATTTCCAACCACCCCCTTCACTGAGGAAATGCCTCTAGGAGGAGTTGTGCCACTGGTTGTCCTGGTCATCCAAAGCACCTGATGACAAGGTTGGTGTGTGCTGGAATTCCTCCTGCCAAGCCCCTTTGCCTGGGGGGGGGCAGTCAGTGGGGGCAGGGCACTCTGCCCATCCCATCTGGGTCATCAAAAACTGCTGTGCCCTTCCCGGTGTGCACTGACCATCCACAAATCAAGGCAAGGGACTTCTGGTGTTATTCCTGTTACTGCAGAGCCAGGAGCTGAGGGTTTCCCCAGGGCTGCTCCCTGATCATCAGAACTTTACACTATTTATACATTTGAGCAAAGAACCAGCACTCATTGGTTACCAATTACAGAAATCTGTTATTAATTAGGACTCAAACTCCTCTTTGCTGGGTGTATCTCCCTCCTCATGCTGATCACTCCACAGGTGCAGCTCTTTCCTGCATTTGAGTCAGGGTCCACTCTGAGTAGGTGGTCAATGAGTCCGTGATTGTGATCTCCTGTTGCCAGAATTGCCTTTTCCCCTGGTACTGCTCAGTCCTGCTGCCAACACTCCTGGTGCCTCTCATCCATTGTTCTTGGGATAGTCTTCCCTTTTCCTTAGCAGAGAGGATTAGCTGAGCCTACGGGGTTCATGGTGTAATTATTAATCACAAGTGTCCAACTACAGCTACTGAGGGGCATGAGGGACACCGAGATCCTCACTGGTGACACTGAGTCAGGGAGGCAGCAGTGACATCCCTTCCCAGTGGATCCAGGTGGACAACAGCCCACTGGCTGGGGAAGATGAAGATGGGGGGAGCCCTCCCTGCCATGAAGTGTGGAGAGCTGTGGATGCAGCATCCTGGCCAGGCTGGGGCTTCCTGGGGCAAGAAGGATGTGACATCTGGAGTCCAGGGAAGGGTCAAACAATGCCAAAGGGACTGGAGCACCTGCTGCACAAGGAGGAACTGGAGTGTTTGGGATATCTCTGTGTACACTTGCCTAATGTGAAGGAGGGAGGGAGCCAGGCTCTTTCCAGTGGAGCCCAGTGACAGGACAGGCACAAACTGGCCTCCAAAGATTTGGGGGTTTTTTGCAGCAAGGCTGATCACACAGGGTGCCTGGAATAGGCTGCCCAGAGGGGTTGTGGTCACTCCACCAGGGAAGCCACCCACAGCATGAGGCCCATGAGCCCCACCAGCCCCAGCCCTGCTCGTCAGGGTTGGCTGAAGCAGGCAGTCCAAGTCAGTGTCTGATCCAGAATAAATACCTCCTGGGAGGGATCGTCCCACTACAATCCTTCCTGCCAACATCACCTTCCAGCTCCAGGGTACTCATGCTCTGCTGGAATTTCCCCTTTTAAGCCCCAGTGAACACAACATGAGTGGCTGGAGCAGGGCCTGGAGTGGGGAATCTCGTTCCACTTTGAGCTCATTCCCAAAGGCTGTGCTCCCCAACTCCTTTGTCCCTTGGAGCAGCCTCCTACCAGAGCCCCCGGGTCACTGAAAGCAGCTCACCTGAGCTCTGGGGGCCGCACACTCTGCCAGTGTGAAGCACTCTGCTGCCTGCACCCCTGCCTGCCCTGAGCACTGACCCCCACTGCTGCCACATCCCCACGCAGTCCTTCCCAGGTACACCACCAAGAACATGGCTTCCTGCTCCAGCCCGGCCATGCTGCCCTTCCAGCAGGTATTGATTGGGATGTTACCACAGAATTTTTGGCCGGTTTAGGTGGGAAGGGACATCCGGTCCCTTCCACTGCCACAGGCAGGGACACCTTCCACAGACCAAGCTGGAGGCCCCGGTGAGGACCAGGGCCACCCACAAGGAGGCTGAACCTCCCCCAGCTGCCTCAGAAGGCTCCATCTTTGTCCTCGTGACTGGAGGTCTGAAACATGGCCCACCACAGTGCCCCCCTCCCTGCCCACGACCCCAGCCCTGACCCACTCAGCAGCACCGTGTGTCCCACAGAGGTTCCCCCCACTCCTGGTGCTCCTACACGAGTGGCCATGTCCTCCCACGAAGGACCTGTGTCTGTCCCTCCCCCAGCTCCCAGCCTCACCGCCCATCCCGGGGAGGGACTTCTTCCCTGCTCGTGTCCCCACCTGCAGGCAGGTGGGTGCAGCCCCCGTGTGCCTGGCTCACTGATGGTGAGCACCCACTGTTCCCATCCCTCTGCCCCCTTTGCTTCCTACTCCTCCCACACCTGGGGGGCTGTGAGCATCTCATCCCCCCTGAAGAACATGGTCTTGACCCTGAAGAACAAGATCCTGACCCAGCAACACACCCAGCCTTCTTCCCAGTGCTGGGGTTTTGTGCTGCTGGCCCAGCTCATCCCGTCTCCTACTCCTGAGCCCTTTCTCTCTTTCCAGTGAGCCCTTTCCCTGTTCTCGGTGAGTCTGTTTGCCCCTTCCTGGTAAAACCGTTCCACCACTTCCTATGGGTCTATTTTCCCATCCCAGGTGAGCCCCTTCTTCATTCCCAAGAAGCCCATTCCCCTGTTCCCCATTCCTGGTGAGCCCATTCCCAGTTCGCCCAGTCCCTGGCCCTGCACAGCCCCAACTGCCCCCACCCCGCACTCGCTCACGCCTCGGGTTTCCACCACGTTTTATTACAAAACCGGTGCGGACCGGTCCCGGTCCCGGGGCCGGTTCCGCTCCCACTCGCCCCAGCGCTGGGGCTGAGGCGGGTTCAGCCCCTGCCGGTGCCGAGCGCCTTACAGGGCAGAGGCCGAGGCGGAGGCTGGAGGCCGGTGCAGCCCCAGGGTTACAGGGAATTCGGGGTATCCGGGAATGCCGGGGGGGGGGTCAGCGCCCCACGGCGTCGAGGATGCGGCGGTTGGAATCGGCGCGGGCGCGCTGGCTCTGGGCGCGGGCGAGCAGCAAGAGGTGCCGCAGCAGGTGGAAGGTGAGGTCGATGGAGAGCGGTGGCTCGTCCCGCCGTCCTCGCCACGGCCCCGGGGGCGGCGGCGCCAGCGGCGGCCAGAGCGGGTGGTCCTGAGCCCCGGTCCCGGCCGCCGGGATGGAGCCGTCGGTGGTGGC
>VZTR01026855.1:48027-92843 GCA_013400775.1 Chaetops frenatus | reverse complement strand
CCGCCACCCCCGAGGGCATGGCGCTGGCCTACGGCAGCCTCGTCCTCATGGCGCTGCTGCCCATCTTCTTCGGGGCGCTGCGCTCCGTCAGCTGCGCCAAGAGCAAGGTACCCCCGCGGCTCGGGGCAGCCGGGCCTGTAGGCCTCGCCCCTCCCCAAGGGTCCCCTCCGGGCACTCCGTTCCACGGGAGGACCGGCAGCTGCATGGCCCCCGCCCCGGCCCCGGCCCTGGGCCTTGAGGCGCAAGGGGACCCCGGGGAGAGAGTTGGCTTTCCCCGAGGCTTCTCCAGCCACGTCCTCGCCGCCCCGATAAATTGAAGTGCTGCAAAACACAACCGTCCTTTGTCCCTCCTCAAGAGGAGCCGCGCTGCGGGGAGTCGTGTGTGGCTTTGCCCCGCGGCACTGGGGCTGGTCCAGGGCTGCTCTCCCGCCTGCACACCCTGTTCTGTCCCGATATTCCTCCCGCTGCTCTCTGCATTTCACAGCAGGGACTTAAATCCCAACACTTGGGCTGCGGTAGCTCAGGAGGAAGGACTGTTTTACACAGTCTGATCTATTACTATTTTTAAAATCTCCTTGTGTATCCTTAAGCCTCATATCAGGGGCTTCAGCTGGTCTTGGGGGACTTCTGGCAGCCCAGGCAGTGGGAGGCTGAGAGCAGAGCCCAGCCGTGCTGCAGGGCAGGGGGTTCCCATCTCTCACTCTGCAGGGAGCAGCAGGAATCTGAGCTGCTGTGCCCGGGATAAGCTGCACAAGGGCTTCTGAGGTGCCCTCGATCTGTGCTGGCCGCAGGTGTTTGCCTGAGTGAGATTAGATCTCTGAGCAGCAGCCAGCTGGGCCTGGAGCAGGCAGGGAACAGGCAGCCCTCTGCCTCCTCTGAAAGCTGAAGGTCTCCCGTGGGAAATGGCGAGAAAGGGGCTGGTTGAGCTGGTGCAAAGATGTCTTGGAAGGGGTTTATAAATCTAGGACTTCTGAGCACAAGAAGTGTCCCAAGAGCAAGGTGAGGGATGAGAAGGTGGCTGGAGAGACGCGTTGTGCACAGGGTGGTCACAGATGGTGGCACAGATGGGGCTGGCTGGGCGTGAGCGGGGAGGGAGCCCAGCTCCCCTCTGGGCAGGGGAGAAGGGAACAACGCCAGCACAGGGTTTTTTTTCCTTCTCCAAGAGGAGAAAAGCAGTAAATTGTGGCTGCCCTGGGAAGGACAAGTGCAAGGTTTGTGTTTTCCATCTCAGGCTCTGCCTCTGACACAGCCTCATCTCTGGATACAGCAGGGGCCAGTGGGTGTTTTGTCCCTCTCGAAACCATTGTGGAGCCCTGCCTGTTGTGTCTGTTCACCCCCTGCTCAGCTGTGAAGCCAGAGCAGGGGCTGATCCATTCCTGTCCTCTCCTTTCCTCCCCAGAACTCCTCGGAGATGCCAGAGACCATTACCAGCAGAGATGCTGCTCGCTTTCCCATTGTTGCCAGTTGCACCCTCCTGGGGCTCTACCTCTTCTTTAAAGTAAGTGAGTGATACTGAAGCTGGGGCAGGATGTCCTCCTGCCTGGCAGGAGCTCCCACAATGGGATGACTCTGTTTTTGGCCCTTAGTGTTGAGACAGAAGGTGTGTAAGGCTGCACAGATCGAGCTCTTTGGTGTCACCATGCAGGAGGACGTCAGTTCTTGCCTGAATTGTCACAGCTTGAGGGAAATCAGAGCCTGTTTGTGCACAGGTTGGTTCTGGAGAGCTGCCGAGGAGCAAATAGCCCTGAGCTCTTCCTGCCTCTGTGGGCCAACCTGACAGGGCACAGGCTGGAGCCAGAGGGTGCCAGGGACTCTGAGGGGCAAATGCTGCTGCCTCTGTGTTGTGCTCTGTGCTGTGCTCCTGGAGCCATGTTGGCTGCAGGCCTGGGCAGCCCCTGTGTGATCAGGTGAAGTCTTCTAGACGTTCAGAGCCCACAGGCAGAGTCAGATGACCTGAGGAACGGATGGGAGCTCTCAGGAGCACGTGCTTTTGGTGGTGTGGAGATGGTACCTTGGCCTCAAGCACCTTGGGCTTCCCATGCAAAGTCTGGCATGTGGCTGAGCTCCCAGAGGGGTCTGAGGAGCTGGGGGGCTGCAGCACAGAGTGGTCCTGTGGGCTTGGCAGTTCCAGCTGTGCTGTTTTGGGATACTTGCCAGGTGCCAGAGTGTTTCTGGCTGTTCAGGAGGTGAGGGTTAAGGTGCAGGGTTGGGAATGGTGCAGTTCAGTCCCTTCTCTGCCAGTGGCTGTGTGCCATGTACTTTTCTGTTCCAGCATCCCCCTTCCAGGAGAGCATGGAGGGCCTCAGGATCCCTCCACATTGGTTTGTAGGGGTGTGATTCTGTCAGGGAGCGTGGGGCAGACTTTTAATAATGCCCTGTTTAATTAGGGTAGGGGATGCTGCTGCTCCCCTGGGCCTGAGCAGCCCCTGGGAGCAGTGCCTCACTCCCTGCTCTGCAGGGGAAGCTCTGGCCTCCTTTCTGCAGCACTGGAGTTATTTTTTGACCTGAGCCACTCACAGATGTGCAACAGCTCACGGGCCCATTGTGCTTGTTCTTTGAGCACATGGCTATTTCCAACATATTCCCCCTCAGCATGCAGGAATTTGGGTTATTCTAGCTATTCTTCTCATCTCCCTGGAGCACTGACACAGCTGCTGCCAACAGGAGCATGAGGATGGGGAGGATGCTAACCCCTCTGTGGTTTTGTCTTGCAGATATTCTCTCAAGAGTACATCAATCTTCTGCTTTCCATGTATTTCTTTGTGCTGGGGATCCTGGCCCTGTCCCACACTATCAGGTACAGCACCAGGATAGGTGTGACTGGGGCAGGGCTACTAAAAGGCTTTAGTTCATTTTATTGGGAGGTTTTTAGAGCACCATTACCCTGCAGCAGAGGCAGACCTTTAGGGGGTTTGCCCAACCTCTTAGGGTGTTGTCCCTTGGTGGTGGGAACCAAAGCTCTGGGGGTCCTGGGAAGTCAGCACCCTGTACAGCATCACTGGGAGAGCTTGTGGAGGTTTGAGTGGACACCATCATGGGACAAGGCCAACTCACCCCAAGGAGCTTCTGTGTCTCAGAATCACAGAATCAGAATATCCTGAGTTGCAAGGGACCCACAAGGATCGAGTCCAACTCCTGACCCTCCACAGGACAACTTGAAAAATCCCACCATGTTCCTGAGAGTGTTTTCCAAACAGTTCTTGAAATCTGGCAGACTCGGGGCCATGACCAGTTCCCTGGGGAGTCTGTAACAATGCCCAGCCACCCTCTGGGTGAACAATCTTTTCCTGATATCCTGTTTAAACCCCTCTTGGCACAGTCCTTGCTTCCCTGCAGAGGGGAGAGCTCTTCAGCACCCTTATTGGGATGGGTGACACAGGCAGCTGGAGCTCACGATAACATTCCTGGCCTCTCGTGGTGATGCGTGGCACGAGGTGTTGAAAGCTCAGGCTGTTTCAGTAACTGAAAAAGTCAAACTGGTTTCCTGTTTCCTGAGCTCTGGGGCGTTGGGGACCAGATGCTTTCCCTAGACTGGTGCTGGGCAGAGGATTTACTCTGCTCCTGGCTCTGCAGCAGTGGCAGTCACTGGTGGCCCAGCCAGTGCTAGGTACCCAGAGGGTTGCTGGGGGGCATAGGACATTTGCTGGGGTCTTCGATGGGTCCTCCTTTCTTGTGGGTGATGCTCTGTTTTCTTGCCCTGGAGTATTTGGGGGACTGTCATATACAGCCAGATCAGATCTCTGTGCAGGATGAGTTTCTGTGGCTCCTGCCAGTCCCTGGTGGAGCAGAACCTGGTGTATCCCCATCTTGGGAGGGGGTGTGGGGCCCCCTCAAACACAGAGGTGCTGGGCAGCACATCTTACGGGGTTTCTGTCGAACTGCCCTTCTCTACACCTCTCGTTTCAGCCCCATGATGAACAGATTCTTCCCTGCAAATTTCCCCAACAAACAGTACCAGCTCCTCTTCACCCAGGGCTCCGGGGAGAGCAAGGAGGGTATGTTGGCGAGCCGGTCTTGCAGGGGAGCCTGAATGTTTTCTGCCTTTACTTTCTTTTTTTCCTTTTTTTTTTTTCTTTTTTGGCCTTATGACTCTCAGCCCATTGAAGCATCCTGCTCAGAGACTCGCCTCTTGCTCCCCACTGAGCTTCCACAGCCAGTGTGAGCCCCGAGTGTCCCTGCAGAGCTGGGCTGGCACTCTGCCTCTGTGCTGCCTGACAGAGAGACTCCAGAAACACCTCCCAGAGTGCTGTAGGGATGGAGCTACGGCTGTTGTTAAATGTACAGCCTTTATTTAAGCCCCTTGGAAAGCATAAGTGTGACTGGTTTGTGCTGCCTTATCTGGGCCAGATCATTGCACTGGCAGAAGATGCTTTGATAAGTATCCTGCCCTGTAGTAGTTTTACTGGTAAGAGAGTATTTCTGTTGATACCACCAGGAGTTAACTGGCACAGGAAGAGGGAGAAGATTTGTCTCTCTCTGCTTTAGGCAGTGCCTGAATCCAATTTCCTTATTGACAGCGGGACCGTGGATGCTGTCCATGTGCAGAGTCTGGCTGAAGGAGAAGGTCTGAGCTTTCCAGGGCCCACTGCTCATTCCCAGGCGGTTTGCATGTGTGTACCATGGGTACAGTCCCCCCGTTTGGGATGTGAGCATTGAGCTCTGGGCTCCCCAGCTGTGGAATCACTCATCTCAGCCCTGTGCAGGAAGGAGAGCTGCCCAGCCTGCCCAAATCTGACTTCTCTGTTTTCTTGCAGAAATAGTGAATTACGAGTTTGACACCAAGGATCTTGTGTGCCTGGCCTTGAGCAGTGTTGTGGGGGTCTGGTACTTGCTGAGAAAGGTAAGTGAGGCACAGCTGGGGATTGGGCTGGATTGGACATGGACCCATTTCCATGCAAGGTGGGGCTTCCACGTGCAGCAGGACCCAGATCTCCTTTTCCTGTCCTTCTCAGCACTGGATTGCAAACAATCTCTTCGGGCTGGCATTCTCCCTCAACGGGGTGGAGCTGCTGCACCTGAACAACGTCAGCACTGGCTGCATCTTGCTTGGGGGTCTCTTCATCTATGATGTGTTCTGGGTAAGCAGGAGCATTCTGCAGGCCATTGGTGAAGCATATGCCTGGCATTCTTCCTTTCTGAAGGCACCACACTGGCTGGACACACACTTGAAGTCAGAGTTTTCACTTTCTCAGCCCAGAGGGGTGGGGCAGGGTTGATGACAGAATCCACAGTGGCAGAATGTGGCTCATCAAGTGTGTTTTCTTTTATTCTCTCACTCAGAGACCCCAGGGCTGGCAGGGACCTCATCAGGGCTGTTTTGGGGTACTCATTGTGTGTCATATCCGGTCCTGTATTTCCTACTACGATCTTCCCAATGCCTGACAGCTGTTGGGTGGGCTGGAGGCTGCTCTGGGGCACACTGAGCCTGCTTCCCTGAGCTGTGCCTTGGCTCTGTCATCTGCTGGTTTCGTTAGTGTCCTTCTGTTCTCTTGCACAGAGGACCAGAATGCCTCCAGTCCCTTTTCCTCAGCCAGTGCTGCACCCTGACTTTTTCATTTTGAGGTTTTCCTTATTTCTTGCAGTGTATTGGAGCTGCTTTTGTAGGGGGAAGGGGGGAGGGGAAGGCAGGAATGCAGTCGTGTGCTCTGCTCCATGCAAGGGAAAATGTTTCTCCTTGTAATGTCCATATTCCCCAGTCCTTCCTGCTGCCTCCACCTTCTGAATCACCGTGTTTCCAAATGTCTGAGAGCCTTGTATACACTGAGGTCTGTCCAGCAGCTCTGCAGCTGCTGTGTAATCCCTCTGTATTTACGCCTGGCTACTGTGGGTTGTTTTGTACTTGGCCAGTGCTGCCCCTGTTTCCCAGGCTCGTTAACAGTCTGGGCTCTGTGGTTTTTTTAGCCTGTGGGCCACTTCCTCCACAGCTCTCAGCTGGAGAGGACTCAGCCTTCTGCCTCAGCACACCTGGTGCTCCAGGCCCTGCTTAGTGTGCGAGTGTCTTTCCAGTGCTTTGGAGACAGTGAGTGCACCCCTCTGCTCTCCACTTGCTGGCTGTCCCCCACCTCGGATTCCCCATGGATCAGAGTGTTACTGGAGACTTGTGGAAGGACTGCCTTGAAGTGGAGACCGTGCTGCTGTGCCCCTCTGCAGGAGCTGGTCATTTGGATCTTGGCAGAGATTTGATCACAGCAAGATCCCAGGAGGGTTTCAAGGAGGAGGGAGATCTCAATGGGTTGATGTGAATTGCCCCCACGTAGTCTTGGGGATGAATTCACATGTGATGCTTTTCCCTGATCCCAGTGTCAAGTCCTGTCACTCCATGGCAATGCCAGAACTTGCTGCACCTTATGGGAGTTAATCTGATGCTTTTAAGATTTCCCTTTAATCCAAGGCTTTAGGATCTTGCTCACCCAGTGCTAACCAGCACCCAGTTTTTGTGCCTGCTGGACACAAAAGGTTTGGAGATGGAAAGGTGCAGAGATCAGGGTGGCTGCCCTCAGTGTTTACAGTCCACCCCCCAATCACTGCCAGTATTTACAGCTGATAGGGCCGTGCAAGTAAGTGACCTCAGAGCAAACTGCAGCTGGTCTGACACTTGTCCCTGTCTCCACTGGAAGCTCCCAGGTTGGGACACTCCTCTGAGAGCTCTTGCCCTCCAGTTGGACTTTCCATGGAGCTGACTGATTAAAGCTGAACTGAGGTGCAGGGCTGGGTAATGGGCAGCAGCTCTGCCATGTGAGTGCAGTCCCCATGCTGCTCTGAGAGCAGGACAGCCATGAAGCAGCCACCTCCCCCAGTGCCATCGTATGCCTCCTCCCCCAGACAGTGGACTTGCTTGCAGGGCTCCTGCACCCACATTTTGGCAGGTCTTTGGCTATTTTCTGGCATTGAGGCCACTCCTGGCCCTGGAGTGAGGCTGTAGCTGAGCGTGTGTGTGTTCCTGTGCAGCTGTGGTCACCTTGGGCTCCTCTGTTCTAGGTCTTTGGCACCAATGTGATGGTAACAGTTGCCAAATCGTTTGAGGCCCCAATAAAACGTGAGTACATCTTCCCCGTGTGCTGGGGTCTGTTCTGCTGCAAGCCCTGCCCCGTGCACCCTCCACCTCTGGGGATGGCTCGGGCTGGGATGTGTGCAAGAGCATTTGCTGCTAGTGACTCTTCCTCCTCATCACTGGCCAGTCTCAAGCCAAGGGGGTCTCTGGAGAGGGATGGTTTGCAGAGCTCTGGTGTGTCTGGGTCACTCTGCACCTTTGGAGTGTGCAATTTCACCTGCTTGTAAAAACAGTCCAAACCAAATAAACACAACCGCCCCCCCCCCCCAAAAAAAAAAAACAACAACAAAAAAAAACAACCCAAAAAAACCCTGAGAGCCCCAAAACAGCAGGAGGGACAAACTGGTGCTGCTGTAGTTTGGGTCCTGGGACTGCTTGGTTTCTTGTCCTGGAATTGTCCCAGAAAGAACAAGGGGAGCTACAGGGAAGGAAGGGGCCAAGGGCAGGGACAGGTCCCTTGCCCTGCCCTGGGCCCTGTTCCCCAGTGGGGATGGGGTCTGCTCAGTTGTGACACTCCCCCTCACTGTGCCTCGCTCTGCTCCTCGCAGTGGTTTTCCCTCAGGACCTGCTGGAGAAGGGGCTGGACGCCGACAACTTCGCCATGCTGGGACTGGGAGACATTGTCATTCCTGGTGAGGACAGAAGAAGGGGGACGGGACTGGGATGTCCTTTGAGGGGAGCGGAGCAGGTGCCTGGCTCTGCGCTTGGCCGGGCGCAGCCCTGCGCGAGTCTCCCCGGTGCGTTGGGAGTGTCCCCGCGGGTCCGGGTGCTGTCGCGGTGCCGCGGGCCACTAGAGGGCACTGTCACCCCGGGCACGGCAGCGGCACCGCAGCGCCGCGGGTCCTGCCCTGCCCTGCCCTGCCCCTCCAGCCCCTCGCTGCCCCTTCCCTGCTCCGCTGGCCCCTTGCTGTCCCTTCTCTGCCACTTCCAGCCCCTCATTGTTTCCTTCTCCCTGCAGGAATCTTCATTGCCTTGCTGCTGCGGTTTGATATCAGGTGAGCAGGCGGCAGGGAAGGGTCTCTGGCAGGTTGGATCTTTGCAGCATATTTGAGCTGCTTTTTGTAGGGGCAAAAAGGGAAGGGGGAGCCAGGAGCACAGTCATGTGCTCCCTTCTGGAGCTGGGTGTGGGGACCCGGGGGGGTGTAAGGAAAAGCTCTTGGAAGAGGAGGCTGGTTCTGTGGGTGTGTCCTGAGCATTGGGGGCAAGTAGTTTGATTTCAAGCATAGGTAGGGCAGGCAGCATAGGGACGGGGATCAGGGCAGCAGCACCACAGAGCCTCACCAGCTCCCTGGAACCAAGGAGTGGAGGGCAGTGAGAGGAAGCAGTGACAGTGTGGGAAAGAGCCAGGGCTGCTAGCACCTGGGAAGTGCTCGTGTGGATGCAAATTGGTGCCTGGCAGGGCTGGCTGCCTCCAGGTTACCACTGATGTTGGAGGAAGCAGCTCCTTCCCACACAGCTAAGTTGCACCTACAACTGGCCTGCAGCAGTTGCCCCACACTGAAAGACTCTGGGGAACAGGGTGCTCTGTGACTGCCATGGTGTGGCCCCACTCCCACTGCTCCTGCACAGACCCTCTGGTCTGTGCCAGCTCTTCCAGGTGTTACCTCCCACATCCTGCCTGCACCTGCTGGGAATCCCAGTTCCCACAGCCTGTCCTGTGATAAAAAGCTACTGCTGAGAGCCAGGGACGGGCCCATCTCCACCAAGACAGTGGTACCTTCTCCCTGGGTCCCAGCCCCAGTTCCTCCCTTCCCAGCTGCCATCCAGCAGCGGGATCACTTGTCTTGTTCCCTTCTCCAGCCCCTCACCTCGGTATTACTGCCTTCAGTCCCACACTGCTCCCCCAGCACCAGGGGCTGCACAGGCAGAGCACCATTCCCCACACTCCACTTTGGTGGGAGATAGCTAAGAGAGTACCAGGTCAATTCCATTTTGGCCACTGGCATTCCAGAGCTGAGTTCACTGAGCTTTGCCCTTTCCCTGCAGCCTGAAGAAGAACACGCACACGTACTTCTACACCAGCTTTGTGGCCTACATCTTCGGGCTGGGCCTCACCATATTCATCATGCACATCTTCAAGCATGCCCAGGTGAGCTCCACCTTGCTGCCTCCTGTGGATGCACATCCAAGTGGATCAGGCCAGCTTGGCCATGAAGTTTCTGCATCCTGCCAGGAAAAAGTAGATTTATTCATTCTCTTGGCTTTGATTTTCCAGTGCCTGCCTGTACCTTTCCCTGCCCAAAGCTCCTGTGCCCAGCTGGAGCAGAGGCCTGTTTTGGACAAGGCTCCTTGTTTCCAACAACAGCCCCTCAGCCAGGGGCCCTGTGTTTTTTGGCTCTTTGCAACCAAGCTGCCTTGAGCACCCACTGGCTATGGTCTGCACAGGGACCCTCGGTGTGTTCATGGCCCACTGGGACCTCACAGCAAGGATTTTCACAGAATCCCAGAATGGTTTGGGAAGGGACCTCAGAGACCATCTTGTTTCAACTCCCCTGCCATGGGCAGAGGTACAACCACTAGAGCAGTCTGCTGCACACCCTGTCTAACTTGGCCTTGAACATTTCCAGGAATTGAACATCCACAGCTTCTCTGGCCAGCCTGTGCCAAGATCTCACCACCCTCACAAGGAAAAATTTCCTCCTAATATCCAATCTAACTTCATGCTGCTGCAGCTCTAGCTTAGCTCTCAGCTCTGCTTTTTGGGGTGTTAACCCTCTGTGCAGCCGTGTGACAGATAACGTGGGTGCAGAGGGAGCAAGGCCGTGGACTCGCCTTCTGCTCCTCCCTAGGGGTGATTTGTGGTTTGGTTTAACAGGTGTTTTTCTTCCCCACAGCCTGCGCTGCTGTACCTGGTCCCTGCCTGCATTGGATTCCCGCTTCTCGTGGCCTTGGCAAAGGGAGAAGTAACCGAAATGTTCAGGTGAGCCTCAGCTGGCGATGGAGCTGTTTTGCCGGCGGCGCTGGAGCACATGAAGCGTGCAGATGTTCCCACGCCTGGGCACAGCTGGAGGGACGGGTTCATCTGGGCATGCTCTGGGTGTGCTCCAGCACATGTGTGGGTGGAGGCAGCGGGCCTGTGTTTGTACACGCCGGGCCTGGCTCGAGCCACCTCCTGGGAGCTGGGTGGGAGCTGTGGTGTGGAACCAGCAGGCAGCACCTGGTATTGCTTTACGCCCCAGTGACAGACTCTTCCCATGCGCTGGCAGGCAGGGGAGGGTGGGACTGCACACCTGGTGTGGAGATACTTGGTCATTGTGTCCCAGGGCCTGTGGGTGGGGAAAATGAGCCAGAGCTGGCTGCAAGGGTAGCCAAGGCTGGTTCGAGCACATCCCAACCTCCCTGCTTGGGCAAAATCTCCTGGTTTGTAGCAGTCTGCCTGTGGCTACAGAGAAAGGGGGACTGGACTGTTGTGCTCAGCTGTTCTCTGAGCCTGTCAAGGCTGTCGGTGGGCAGCTCTGGCCTCCTGCCTGGGAGCGGTTTCTCTGTCATGCTCGAGACTTGGTGGCTTAGCACTGTAATGATGGTTGGTGCCAGAGGAGGGAAGGGAACATCCTAAAGCAGGGCTGTGTATCCTCCAGCCTCCCCAGTGCCCCTGCCCGGGGAGCCTTCCTGAGCTCCCAGCCTTCTCAGAGGGAAACTGGGTGCAACAGGAAGCCAGCTGTCCTCCCTCCTCCCTCCTCCCTCCCCTCCCCTGGGAGATGCAGGTATGCATGTTCCCAGCGGCTCTCAGCTGGGCCGTCCCCAGCCCTGCCGCACCTGCCCCTCCTTTGATGTTTGCTTCTGACAATCGCTGCTGCAGGCACTGAGTGTCCTGGGATCGTCCTTCCTGTGCACCTGGGATCCTGCAGCCGCTTTCCCCAGTGCTGTGACTCACCAGCTGACAGCAGCAGCACCTCCTGCCAGGAAACTGGGGAGAGATGAGCTGTTAGACCGGGCCTGCTGGGCAGCAAGGAGTACAAGGAGCCTGGCAGGGGCTAGTGCCCTCCCAGAGCAGCAGCATAAGCTGCTCCAGCAGCAAAGTGTTGCCAAGGCAAGGGCGGGATGCTGGAGGGTTGCAAACATGACAGCCCCTGAGGGCCAGACCTCCCTTGAAGTGGCTCCAGTTGCAGGCAGAGGAAGTGGGATTCAGAGGGACCCATGCCTGGAGGGCAGTAGCTCCCACCGCAGGAATCCCACCAGGTGTAGCTCTGCTGTGCTGCTTTGGTGCGCCTTGATCCTCCCTGGATCTCTTCCTGCACATGGTGTCTCACAGCAGTGAGGGTCTGCAGGCAGGGTGGGAGTGAGCAGATCTGCACTGCAGGTCCAGGGAAGGGGTGCTGGTGGAGCAGAGGTGGGTGACATTGGGATCAGCTTCATGGCTCTCAGCCTTGCCAAACCTCCCTAGTCTGTGCAGGAAGCTCTGCCTCCCTCAGTAGTGGAGACCCACACCCTTACACCTGCTGTGGGCACGCTGTCCTCAAGCAGCAGGACAGGGCCTGCTGCATCTCTCTGTCACCTGCCCAGTCCCTGGGCTGCTCCACTGCCACCTCCCCACTGCCCAGGCTTGCTCTCCCTAGGTTCTGTCTGCCTGGCTCTGCTTATGCCCATGGGAGCTGCCTCATGCCCGAGTTTCAATGTTTACTTTTCCATGCTGCAGCCCTGTCCTGGAGTCTGCAGGCAAGGAGAGACCAGCGGGTGCGAGCAGGTGAAGGGGGATGCCGGGCTTCCTGCACAGGGTGGTGCATTCTTGGTGCTCTCACTCCAAAACTCTTCTGCTTTTTCTCTCTCTCCCTCCCCTCCTTTCTGTCCTTGTCTTTCCCTTCCTGCTTCCTCTCTCTCCTGCAGCTATGAATCCTCTGCTGAAATCTTGCCTCACACACCAAGACTTACCCACTTCCCCACGGTGTCTGGCTCGCCTGCCAGCCTGGCTGATTCCATGCAGCAGAAACTGTCCTGTCCCCGCCGCCGCCGGCAGCAGAGCCCTAGTGCCATGTAGCCACTGCTGCCAGGGCCCCTTGTCTGTCGCTCTGGCCAGGTAGGGGCAGGTCCTGGCTCTCCCTGGTCCAACCTCTCCCTATTTCCAGCTCTCTTCACTCTGTGGGCAGAGACTGGAGCTGTTGCTGCACTGCTGTGGACCAGCTTCTCTCCCATTCTGAGAGAGGAGACTGGGAAGGGTGAGGGGATTTGACATCTCAGCCCTTGTCCCTTCTGCTCGGAGCAGCATTCCTGTTTGCTGCTGCTGGAGGGGGTTTGCAGCCAGAGGAGTGAGACCCTGGGAGGGAACACTGCTGTTGGTCTTGCTGCAGTTCCCCTGTTAACCGGCCCCGCTGGCACACGGTGCTCAGCCAAGGAAAGCATGTGCTATGCAGGATATCCAATAGTGCTCTTGGGAACAAGGACAGACCCCTGGGTCTCGGTCCACGCTATCCTTGGAGATGTCTGGGGGGGGATGCATTCCTCATCTCCCTGCCTGGGCTCTGCCCCATGGGGCTTCCTGTGCTGGGGGCTGATGACTAGAGCCCACCTTGTCCTCAACAGCAGCAGGGCAGACTCCAAGGCCACAGGCTGGCCTGTCCCGTGTAGCACAAGGCTCTGTCCCCAGGGAGGAGCTGGCCCTACTCACGTCCCTCTTGTCCCCAGCTACGAGGAGAGCTCAACTCCCAAGGAGGCGCCAGGGGCTTCCAAAGAAGAGCCAACAGAAGCCTCCAAGAAGGAGAAGTGACCTTGCCCGTGGGCCGTGCCCAGTGCTGCTGGGCTGGGGCCCTTCAAGACCCTCTGCAAGTGACAGACGACGAAACAATTGTGCAAGAGCATCGTGTTGTGTGTGTCGGAGCAGCCACCCAGGTGGGGTATCGATGTACGCCGGTTTTTAAATTTTGTATTGTGCATTTGCTTTCTCTCATATTAAACCATATTGAAGGAAGGAGTGCTGGTGTGGCCATGATCCTGCTCAGCCGCCCAGCCGGCACCGGGATTGGCATCCAGCTCACCCGCCTTCTCCCAGTGGGGCCAGTGGCCATTGTCTGGCTGTTTCCAAGTGACCAAGTGACCATCCCCTTCCCCCTCCCACTTCTCTGGCACTGGGCCTTCCCCCAGCCTGGCCCCTGCTCTGCAATTTAGGGCTGCAGTCACTGACCCCTGTGTGGGTTTGAGCTGGGATCTGGCCCCAGAGGAGGGTGGCTGAGCCTGATTGGGATGCAGGAATCCCACAGGGTGCTCTGCCTCAGCTGCTAGAGTGCTCAATGAGCTGAGGTTAACCCTCCATGGCCTGGGAGAGCAGGAATGGGAGGGGTATGGGTGGGTGACCCCCAAACCCAGCCCTGAAGCAGGGTGAGGACAGCATGGATTGTCCCCCTTCTGTGCAGGAAGCCAGGCACCATCCTGCACCCCTTGGGGCTGGGATGGGCAGAGGATTCTGGTGCAGGCATGGGGGCTGGAGGGGCTGCAGGCAGGGGCAGCTCCAGCATCCACCGCAGCTTCTACTGGGACCAGCTGCCCTGTGTCCTGCAGCACTGGCAGTGTCCTCCCTACCCCTCCTGGGGGCCCACATGCATCCCTTCGGCCATGCCCACTGCCAGAATAAATAGAAAGTGTTTGCTGGCTTGGCAGCTCCTCCACAAAAGCCGTATTGAACCATTATTCCCTGTGCCGGCTGTGAGCACTAAAAGTGGCGCCTCGCGTTCTGCCATCTAATGACCCTTCGCAGGCTCCTACAGATGTTTTCTATGACTTACAGCTCCTTTTCCAACAGCCCTGTCCGCAAAAACAAGAGAGGCCACTTTAATTCCAATTAAATACCTCCAGCTAAGCAAACAGTGTGCAGCAGGGTCTGGGTACAGCACGGCCGCCAGGCCCAGCCCACCGAGTCACTGAGTCTAGACTCCAGATGTGATTTCACCAGCCTCCAGTGTTCCGTGGAAAAGGACTCTAGCTCTGCCGTGGGGTGCAGAACCCTACCCTGAGTCAGGACCCCACTCCTCACCCTGGTGTGTCCCTTGGTGTGGGGCTGGCACTGCATCCTGGGAGTCTCTGCATCCTCCCTGGCATCGGGTGGTGGGAGCTGCATCCCCACGCAGCCTCCAGAGGCCCCAAGAGTGCAAGAGCAGGCTGGGGAGTGCACAGGGTGCCCCCTGTGCCAGCATCACCCTCCTGCCTCCCTGCTGCCCTGCAGAGCTCCAAGCAGCTCATGCCTGCTGTAGGTGTGGTGGAAGCATGGCTGGGAGCTTTCCCAGGGCTGCAGGGAGCGGAAGGCCTGGGAAGGGGAGAGAGCAGGGTCACCCCTCACCCTGCCTGGCCGATAAGCTGAGGCTGGCCAGGAGGAAGGAAGTGTGTTGGGCCCTGCAAGGAGCCGCCAGTGGAGCCGGCACTCCGGCGCTCCCCGGTTCTCTCGCCTGCTGCACCTGGGCCTGTGGCACCTCCGGTCCCGCCAGGGCTGAGGCCACACGGCTCCACGGTGTCTGGACCTCTGCTGGGCCACCTTCCCCTCTCCGCAGGGGCCCTCCGGCTCGGTGGGGGCTGCGGAAACATGGATGTGCCGACTCCGGCAGGAAACCTCTGTCCACTTAACTGCTCCCAGCTAGGGCAGGGGCCGAAGCTGCCTGTTCTGCTGCCAGCAGATGTGGGGTTTGGGATGATCCTCAGCCACTCACTCACCCATGGCACCTCAGGGCAGTGGTGTTGATGCCTGTTGGCCAGGAGAGCTCCTGGGCACGTGCCCCTTGTGCCAAGCTCCCACCAGGAATTGCAGTGGGGTGGGATGGGCTGAGATGGGGGGTGCACAGGGTGCAAATGCCAGGCAAGGGGAGAGTGGTTTCATGTTTGGGGAGTGCTGGTGCCTGGGCTGAGGAGGGACACACCAGTGCTGCTTGTCTCTAGAGCCCTGTAGAGTCTCCCCAGTGCACCAGGGGCGCAGCTGGATGATGATGGGTAATGGGTGATGCAGCTGCACCTCATGCTCCACCATGCGGGGCAGGGGATGCTTAGCTGTGATGGTGGGTGCTGGTGGTGAGAGCCGCGGTCCTGTGTGATGATGGGCACTGGCAGTGGCGCCCGGCCGGCGGCTGTGAGCAGGGAAAGGAAGCAGCCCAAGGCAGCCCCAGCCCCGGCCGGCCGGCGAGGAGGGGCAGGAAGCTGGAATAAATCCCAGGAAGGGCTGCCTGGCTCCAGCTGGTCTGGGCTGCAGCGGATGGAAGCTGGGAACGGGAAGGGAGAAGGCGGGAGGGGAATGCGCAGGGGCTTTCTCAGGCCTCGGCCCCGCTCCAGCTGTGCCGGCGGCCCCGGCACATCTGCAACCCTGGCTCAGCACTGTCATGCGGACATGGGGGGGTGGAGGCTCTGTGCAGCCTCAGGTCTGACCTACGGATGGCACCGGGAGAGGGGATCTGGATGGAGCCCAACTCCAGCCAGGGCAGGAGCAGCCCAAGTTTGGGGGTCCTGGTCACCGGTGGGGGTCCAGCCTGACCTGCGGTGTACGTGCTGCCTTCCAGCCCTGCATGCCGGAGTGTGGGGCTGGGTGCTGCCGGTTCTGGGGTGCCGGCTGTACCCGTTTCCCCCATCACAGCAGCACAGGCAGCCCCGCGGCCCCTCGGCAGCCTGGCGCGGCCGTGCCCTGTGTGGTCCCGGCGGGGCGGGGGCGGCCGGGGGCTTTGATGTGCTCGGCTGCCGGGCAACCCCTGCTCAGCGCAAAGCAGCCGCCCCCCGGCTGCCCCCCCGGCCGGGCTGAGCCCCGCCAGCACCATATGGCCAAGGCTGCTGTTACCGCGCAGCGCGCCCCGTTCCCAGAATTGAGATGGAAATGAAGCTCTGTGTTCTGCCGGACAACACTGCCGCACCGGCCGGCACGCCGTTCCAGGCCGGGACCCCGCGGCCAGCTGTGGCCAAGGCAGTGTTCTGGTGCCGGTGGGTGCTCCCTGACCCCAGCACCCCATCCCCAGCGCCCCAACATGCAGAGGGATGGGGTGAGGGTGTCCTGTTCTCAGGGGCATCCCGTGGGCTGGGGTAACCGGAGTGGCTGTGCCAGGGTGGTTGTGCCACGTGTGCCACGGCACCCAGCACGGCTGCGGAATCCATCCCCGTCCCCGCGTCGCCCGGGGTGGCCGGTGGCAGGGGCGCGGGGTCCGGCTCGTCCTGGCATTGTTGGCGGCGCAGCTGGCGGTGGCGGCGGCCGGCCGGCGGCCCTGAAAGACATTCCTGTGCACAATGTCCCCGGCCTCCCGCCGCGGCCCGGCCACTGCCGCCAGATGGGGGCTAATTAGCAGCTTTGAGAGCCGCGGTGGGAACCGGGCAGCACCGGGCCCTCCGCCGAGCCCTGAATGGAGGGGGCGACCCCAGCGCTGTGCCCACCCTGGGAACCGCCACCACACCAGGCTGGGGGACACAGGGAGGAGGGACAGAGGGACGGGAGGGACAGAGGGATCCAGCTCCCCCCAGCCAAGCTGGCAGGGTTGGAGTTCATCCATGCTCTCCAGGGTTGCTGCCCTCCACAGAAGCAGAGGAGAGCCCTTCAAGCTCCCTGAATGCCTGGGGATGTGCAGCAGGGTCTGGCACCCCAGCCCAACCCCACAAAGGGCTGGGAGAGCTGCGCTGGCACTTGGGCACACGTGTTGGTGTTCAAGGCAGGGTGTATGTGTGCGTGAGCGTGTGTGTACCTGTACGTGCATCCATCCGTGTGTGCCTCTGATGTGTGCGTGTACTTGTGGCTGCGTTTGTTTATGTGCATGAATCCCCCTGTGCGCATATTTGGGTGTGTCCCGCGAGCGTGCAAGCACGTGTGTGTCCGTGCCTCTGTGTGTGCACACGACCCCAGCACCCCATGCGTGTCACACACCCACCCTGCGTGTCTCTGTACACGCACCAGGGAGTGTCTGAGGCTGCAGCTTTGCCTGCTCCCTCCCTCCCCACACCATTTCGTGCTGCTCGGGGTGTGCCGGGGTCTCGCTCGGGGGCCCTCCCCGGGCGCTGCATGCCCTTCCCGCAGGTGCGGGGTAATTAGCAGTAACGCTAATTACAGCCCGGACTAGAAAACCTTCGGGGGAAGGACAGGCTGCCGCGCATGGCGGCGGGATCTCCGCCGGTTTCCTTCGCGGCAGGACCGCGTTCGCATCCCACTCCCCACGCCGCCCCACGCACCCAGAGCTCGACCCCTCTGCCCGCCACTCGGGTGGACCCGAAACCGGCGACCCCCGCCCCGGCAGCCGCCACCGAGCAGCTCTGCGGAGGTTTCAGCCCCGCGAGAGGGGGGAACGGGGGACACCGAACTTAGGTCGGGGGGCGCGGAGCACGGGCTGTCCCCTGTGGGGATGCCCGTGTGCCTGTGCCACCGTGGGGCCCCGGTACCCCCGTGTCCCCGTGAGGGTGCGGATGTCCCTCGGGGATCCCTGTGCCTCCTGTAAGGTCCCGGAGCCCCCGTATCCACGAGAGGATGCCGGTGTCTCCGTGGGAGTGCCGGTGTCCCCGTGGGGGTCGCGATGTCTCCGTGGGGGTCCCGGTGCCCCCCGTAGGGGCTGCAGGTGTGTGTCCCCCGCCCCGCCCCCGTCGCCATGGGCACCGCCCGCCAGGCGCCGCGCTGACAGCGCGCGGGGTTTTATGAATGGGTGACGTCACGACCCTGGCGTCTCACGGTCTGAGCCGCGGGGAGTGCGGGGGGGCCCGAGCGCCAGGAGGAGCACTGGGGGCCTGGAGGGGCCAAGAGGCGAGCGAGGCTGCGCGGAGCCCGACACCGAGAGTCCGCGGGGCAAGCACCCGCGTAAATGGCGGGGCAGGGTGGGCGCTCCGCACCCCTGTAGCCTCCGCACCGCCGCTGTCCCTGCACAGCAGCCCGAGGCCGTCACGGCTCTTTCCCCGCTATTGCCCGTTTAAGACGCTGCCCTTCGGGGCGCATGAATGGAGTGGGCGGAGCTGTGTCCTCGCTTTCTGCGCTGCCATTGGCCGAGGTGTTCCCCGCGGCCCCGCCCACCCGTCGGCGGCGCTCTATAAGAGGCGCGGCGGGGCGCGGGCTCGCTGTCCGCCCGCAGGGTCCCCGTGCTGCGCATCGCGCTCGCAGCCCCTCGCCATGAAGGTCGCCGCTGTCGCTTCCTCGCCGCTGCCCGCGGGCGCCGGTGGTCCGCTGAAGGCGGTGCGGCCCGGGGAGGCCGCCCGCTGCGGGCCGGGCCCCGGGGTATCCCCGGGAGCGGCGGAGCAAGCGGCCGCTGCGCTGCTGTACGATATGAAGGGCTGCTACTCGCGGCTACGGGCGCTGGTGCCGACGCTGCCCCGGCACCGGCGGGTCTCCAAGGTGGAGCTGCTGCAGCACGTTATCGACTACATCTGGGACCTGCAGCTGGAGCTGCAGTGCGGCCCCCCACGCCCGGCCGCCGCTGGGGACTCACCCGAGGTGAGTGCGGACCCCACGGCACCGGCTCAGACCCGCGCTCCCGACGGGCAGCACTGGCCTTCCTTGGAATCTCCTTCCCTCGATCTGCACCGCGCTCTCTCCTTCCCGGGGATGCCCCTTCCTCATGCCCCCTTTCCATGCCCGTCCTCTCCGGCACCCTCCTGGCGAGTATTTGACGGCCGCTTCGTGTCCCTTTCCCACAGGCTCCGTGCATTCCCGCTGCCGATAGGATCCTCTGCCGCTGAGACCGCTCTGGACCCTCCACGGATATCATCCCCGGGATCCTGGTCCCCCCACGGACATCGTCCCCGGGACCCCGTCCCTGAGCACCGCGGCTCACCTGCATCCCTGGCTCCCCGGCGGGGCTCCCGCAGCCCAGGCAGGGGGTGCTGTGGGCCGGATCCTTCCTTCTCAGATTGCTGAGAGCATTCCCCGTATTGTATATTACAATGATGCTGGAGAATATTGTTCTACAATAGCTGGAGTTTTGTTATTAAACAAGCCCTGATGACCACACGTGCGTTTTCTTCCTCCCCTGGGTTTTGGGCGTGTTTAGCCCCGGGGATATGGGCCCCATGAACGGGGTCAGCTTGTGCCCATCACTGTGGGCTGGGTGGGTGTGCTGGGGGATACAGGGTCGGAAACCTTTTGGTGGTGCTGGGAAAAGGGTTTGTCTTGGGCTGGTCCCAATTGCCCGTGTCCCATTATTGTGTCCCAGCATTGTCCCCACAGACCCTTTCCCTGTGATTCCCGTGGGGTCCATACATTGCTCCCTGGGCTCAGACATGGGGTGTTGAGGAGCAGAAACAAGAGGAAAGATTGTTTGCACCCTGTCTTCTTCGGTGGGATAATGCAGCAGCACTGGGATGCATCTTCCCCTGATCAGGCACCTTGAGGGGCGATGACATGGAGGGGACAGTGCTACGAGGGAGGTGTGGGGTTCTGTGCTCAGATGGGAGTGGGATTTCCCCATCTCCCTGGACAGTGATGTGTCTGCAGCCTGGGATTCCCGTCACTCCCATTCACAGCCGGGCCACCTGCACCCAGCAGCCGTCCCGAGGCTCCCTCAATTGTTGCTGTGTCAGGACTGGGGGATTACAGGGGTGATGACGCAGGGATTGGTCCCTTTACAGGGGAGAGCAGATACAAGTCCTGGGGTGCTTCTCCCTGTGGCCCCGCCCCTGTGGTTCCTGCTCTTCCTGGTGCAACCCTTGCCTGTGGGGACAGACAACCTCTTGGGACAAAGAAATTGCATCAGGAGTTGTGCAACCCCGAGGGCTGGGGGTGCCCCGGGCAGCTGCCCTGACCTGAGCTTCCCTGTGACTCAAAGACACCCCAAGAACCACACAGCCTCCTGTTACAGATCTCTTTAGACCTTCCTATGGGCCTGGCAGGGGAAAACTGGAGTGCCTGGAGGGGCTCTTGTTGCTCTGGTGGGACCCTTTAGGCACCCCCCAGGGTCCTGCAGCCGAGGGATTTGGGCCAGGAAGGCATTAACCAACCCTGGGCCCAGGTGCGTGCGTGAGTGAGCTTCTGCACGCCATTTGTGTGTGTTTGCGTGTTCACAAGCACGGGCACAGCTGCGAGTGTGTCCATTCCTGTACGTGCCCACTCGTGCTCTCCCAGCCCAGCTGGTCCCCTGGCAGGGCCGGAGTAGGGGACACTGCCTGGCCTGTCCACCCCTGTCCCGGCTGTGCCATAGCCGCAGGGGACACGTAGCGGGGCTGGGGGTTCTGGATCTCTGTGGATGAACTTGTCCATCACTGGATGGGTCCCTCCCCATCACCCCCCAGCCCCTCTTTATCACCCTCACTGGTGTCTCCTCCGCCGCCCGCCTCCCTCCCAGTCCCGTAGCGCGCTGCGGACGGGGCGGTGGGTCCCTCTCCCGGTGCCCGCTCGCACTGCACGGCCCGGGCCGGCCTCCTGGAGTAGCCCGGAAGATTCCGGGACAGAGAGAACCGGGACTGGGGCTCTGCTCGGGCCGGGGGCGGCGCGGAAGGCGCTGGGGCTCTCTCTTCCCCTGCCGTGTTCCCGGGTGCCGTCCTTACCTGTTCACTGCCACCATGTGGAAGCTCCAGCTGGAGCGGTGGGGAGAGCAGGGCTCCGTGTGTGTCCCCACTTCTCTGCCTGACCCCTGTCCAAGCCCTGTGTGCCCCACGACCGAGCCTTCTGCTGCAGCCCTGACCCTCATCCCCTCCTCGGGGAACGCGGGGTGACCACAGCGGGGTTCCTGGCACAGGAGAGCTGGGGAAGGGGCTGCCGGAGCCAGCCCAGGCTTGGAGCAGGGCTGAGCCGCCTGCACGTGTCGGGGCGCCGGATGCGGCAGCACCAGGATGCACCAGAGAGCCCCAGGGAGCGCCCAAGCCCGCGGGCACCTGTGCCCCAACCGGTCCCTCGGTGTTTTCATGGGACCTGATTCATCCCGGAAGGGATTAGGCACGGGGGAAATGGGTGACGTGGTGGTCTGACCAGGAGCCGGGATGGACACTGGCGTCAGAGCTGGTCCCTGCTGTTCACTGTCGCGTTCAGTCCCAGGGACACGGAGGAGCTGGGACCCATGGCAGGACCCGCGGCCCCCGTGGTGTGGGGCACTGCACCCACCTGTCACGGTGAGTGCTGGTGCAGGGTGGAGACACCCTGGGATAGAGGGGCTGTGGGGGGCATTGGGCTGGGGGTCAGGGTCAGTGCTGGTCTTTGGGTCACTGCTGGGAGCTCCGGCCACCACTGCAGTCAGGGTTGGTGGCACTGGAGGTTCCTGGCCAGTGGGCAGCTGCTTTCAAGGGCTCCATAAGGTACGTTGTGTGGGGCTGTGGTCCCTCTGGTGAGGTTGCCCATGGGCTCTACCTGCCCCTAGGTGCTGGGATGAGGGCCTGGCCCTCCTAGAGGTACTTCTGAGTGTGCTGGGCTGGATCCAGGAGAGCAGCTGGACCCCTGTCACCCACATCCCATGACACTGGAGGGGCTGACCCTGGCTAGGGGGACGATCCTGCTGATGGCGGGTTTGGAAGTGCAGGTGGCTCCTTTCCTACAGCTGGGGTTTTTCAGAGGGGATTGCACAGTTCTGCTCTCGCTCTGACTGTCCCAACCTTTCCATCACTTCCTTGGGGGCTGCCTTTGCACCCCGGATGCCCTGACCCCTGCTGAAATTTAGGTAACTCTACACAGAGCCCTTCCCAAAGTGGGAACAGCTGCTGCTCCCTGGCGGGGAGTTGAACCCTCTTTGCCTTGGTGCAGCCCCCCTGCATGAGGACCAGCTCACTGTGTCCCCCACTCCTCCATTGCTCCCAGGCAGGGCACAGCTGAAGCTCTTTGTGTCCTTGGCCCAGCTGGGTCTCTGTGTGGCCCCACATGCTGCTCCTGTGCCCCTGTGGGGAGCCCCAGCTGTGTTCCCTGGCTTGTGTGTACCCCTAGGGCGGGGGGCTGGCAGGGGCTGTGGGGGACCCTGCACTGCCCCGCTCCCACGATGGGCTGGAGTGCGGAACAGCGGCAGATCTGGCTTCCCCTTTGAGTCATGTGTTGGGCAAGGCTGGGCTTTCGGTGGCCAAAGGACTGTGGTGTCCCCATGTGTGCTGATGTCACCCGGGGCTCCCTGTCCCCAATATAAGTCCTGGCTGTGCTGGTGCACAGGGAGGGGGTCTCTACACCAGCTGTGTTTGCCCCAGACATGTCCTCTGCTCCAGCCTCCAGGTCCCAGGATCAGCCTCGAGGTGCTGCGTGGCTCTGCCTCCTGCTCCTGCTGCCCATCTGTGTCTGTGCCACCATCACCAGCCCCGGCACCAATCCTGGCATCAAGGCCTGGCTGACCCAGAGGACACTGGAGTTTGGTGAGTCTGTGCTCCTGACTAGGCAGGGGTGGGGGGGACCAGTGGGGGATGATGCTCAGACTGCTAAGGATAGGGAATGAAGGGGACCAGTGGGCACTCCCTGGAATGATGCCAAGCCTGCTGGGAATGGGGGATGGAAGGACCATCCTGGACCTGGCTGCTCACTCCCCTGACACCCCAGGCACCCCAGACCTTTCCTTGGTGTGACCTCAAATTCCCACCTTTCTCCAGGCCGGAGCTTTGGGCTGGAGCTTCTCCAGTCAATGCTGCAGAAGGAGCATGAGCTGAACCTGACAGGTTCCTATGACACCCCGCTCCTGGGGACTCTCACCTATGCTGTGCCACGGTAAGAGCCACCTGTGGGGTGCCTGTCCCTGTCCCCATCCCTGTGTGAGCCACAGCTGTGAGCACAACTTGCCTGTGTTGTGCAGAATCCACATCCGTGAGCTGCAGATGAATGAATCCACGCTGGACTTTGCCGAGGACGTGGGGGTGAGGCTGACGGTGCAGAGAGCCCGAATCCAACTCAGCGCCGACTGGGCAGCCCAGCTGGGCGCCATGTGAGTCCTCACAGGGACAGGGACAGGGACTCAGGGTGGCTCCATGTCCCCTGTGCTCACCCCTCGCTGTGTCCCCAGCCAGGACAGTGGCTCTGTGGAGCTCCGCATGCAGGACGTGGCCGTGGCGGCGGTGCTGGGGGTGGGTGAGGATGGCAGTGGCCGTCCCACGGTTTGGAGCGCTGGCTGTGACACCCAGGGCACTGATCTGCGCATGGAGTTTCACCGTGGGTACAGGTGAGGCCAAGCCCCCTGCTCTGTCCTGTCCTTGGCATGCAAGGACTACTGGTGGCCCAGCCAGGGTGGTGGGCTGGGGGAGGCTGAGTGGGTGATCTGAGAACCCCACTCTGCCCCACAGCTGGCTCTACAACCTGCTGGCACCTCTGCTCCAGAGAACCCTGCGACAGCAGCTGAACAAGCAGGTGGGTGCTTGGCCCCTGTGCCCTGGGGTGTCAGTGTCCCTGTCCCCCCCCCACCAGCCCAGTGAGAGGCTTGGAGACCCTCATCCCTGGGCTCACTGACACCCTGCTCTGCTTCCAGCTCTGCCTCGTGCTCCACAGGGGCATTGACAGGCTGGATGCTGTCCTGAAGAACATGAAAGGTGGGTGAGGGGACCCCAGGACTGGGGACAGGCAGGGTGGTCCTGGGGGGTTGTGGACAGGACTGGTGCCCAGCAGGGTCTGGGCCCCCACTGTGGGGCCAAATCCTGACAGAGCCAGGCTGTGGGAGGGGGCTGGTGGTCTGACTCCTCCTGACCTCCCCTGTGTCCCTGCAGTGTCCACCCAGCTGGACACCTTTGCTGCCATTGACCACTCCCTGCTGGGACGGCCGGCCTTCACAGAGGAGTATGGGGACATTGCCCTCAAGGTAACGTCATCCTGAGCATCCCTGGGCCAGATTTGGGAACAGGGAAGCCTGGCTGATCCTCACATCCATCTCGTGTCTGCGCAGGGAGAGATCTTCAGGGTGGGCACGTCCCAGCAGAGACCCTCAGCAGTGCCTGTAGCGCTGCCTGTGGCACTACCCACGGCCCTGCCTGTGGCTTTGCCCACGCCCCTGCCCGTGGCACTGCCCCTGGCACTGCCCGTGGCACACGAGCCCGTGCTGCTGTTGGCTGTCACCGAGCTCGTTGCCAACTCGGCCGCCTTCACGTACTTCACAGCCGGGGCCCTGCGCAGGAACATCTCCAGTGACATGGTAGGGATGGCTGGAGGGCAGAGCTGTCCCCGCTGGGGTCCCCCTGGGGTGTTCCCCATGCCCACCCCTGCTCAGCCCCAGCACCCTGATCCCTCCCTGCCTTCCAGCTCCCGCAGAAGTTCCCGCTCCAGCTGAGGACCAAGAGCATGGAGGCCTTCTCTCCCCAGGTGAGGGGGACAGGACACAGGGAGAAGGGGACACAGGTGGGACATGGGGTAGGACAGGATGCAGGTGGGATGGGACACAAGATGGGATTGCAGGAGGAACAGAAGATGAAATGGGGTTCTGGAAGGTGAGACACAGATATAAAATGATGCAGGAGGGACAGGACAGGTGATGGGGCACAGGAGGATGGGATGCAGGAGGAAAGTTTGCAGGTGGGATGGGACACTGGATGACACAGAAATCAAATGGGATGCATGAGGACAGGGAATGGGGTGCAGTGGAAATGGGATGTGTTGCAGGCAGTATGGGATGCAGACAGAATGGGACACAGGCTGGACAAGGATGTGGGCAGGGCAGTGATGGGCACGTGGGATCTGGGCAATGGTGGGGGCCTGATGGGTCATGGCCAGTGTGGCTCTGTGCCATCCCTGCCCTGTCCCTCCCAGCTGCAGGAGCACTATCCAGACCAGCCCATGGAGCTGCACCTCTGGGCCCGCCGGCAGCCCCTGCTCTCCTGCCATCCTGATGCCTTGCACGGGACCCTCTTCAGCTCTGCTGAGGCCTTCGTGGTGCTGCCCAACGCCACCCGTGTCCCTGCCTTCCTGCTGAACATCGTGAGTGGCTGCTGCTGCCATGGCTCAGGGAGCCAGGGGACCCCAAAGGACTTGGCTGGGGCTGGTGTGCCTGTGCTCCTGGCTGGGGCCGTGCTGGGTGATACTGGGGGGTACTGGGGCCAGCTGGGTGATGCTGGGTGCAGGCACTGCCCTGCTCTCTCCAACATCTCTTCCTGCTGCAGGATGCCAATGTGACTGGGAAGCCAACAATCACCAGGAACAGGCTCGGGGGCATTGTGAGACTGACAGGGTTAGTGCCCGACCCTGAGCTGGGTCTGAGCTCCCCTGGGACACACCTGGAGAGCTCCCCCATTCCCCATCTCTGTCCATTTGCCTCCCTGAGTCCCATATTGCCTGCTCAGACCCCATCCTGCCCCCTGTTCATATCTGTGCCAGCTGCCCTGGCAGTCGGTCCTCAGCTGGACTTGCTCTGCTGGGGTCCTGGTCCCACCACAGAGCTCAGCCTGTCCCTACTCTGGGACGGGACAATTCCCATCCCTGTACCTGGCTCTGACCTTGATCTTGTCCTCCAGGCTCCGTGTGACACAAGTGGCATCAAACGTGGGTCCAGTGGAGGTGAGTGGCTGTGCCAGGGAAGCCAAGGGGAGTAGGGTCTGGGGGCAACCTGGGGTGCTGTGGATCCCATGCATGGCAAGTCTGGCAGGGGGCTGAGCCCTGCTTGCTGCATGGACCCCTCTGCCTGCTCTGTGCCGGGCTCAGGGCCTGCCTGTCCCACAGGTGAAGCGTCTGGAGACCCTGCTGAAGTTTGGGCTGTGGCTTTTTGGGGTTCCCAGAGCAAACAGTAAGTGCTGTCCCCGTCCTGTCTCCATCCTCCCACAGCTGCACCAGGGACATCCCCTGCTATGACTTTATCTCCCCACAGAGTGGCTCCAGGCTGGCATCCCTCTGCCCCTCCCACATGGCCTCAGCCTGCTCAGACCCCGGCTCTCGCTGCAGCAGGTGAGTGCCACCACTGTCCTCTTACCCCAGTGTCCCCCATGTCCCCTATATGCCCCCTCTCACCCTGACTCCCTACAGGGCTTCGTGCTCATCGCCACGGACCTGCAGTACGAGCCATGAGACCACTTGCCAGGCGGGAACCCGCCTGCCCCCTGCCAGCCGTGTCCCCATCACCATCCCGATGCCATCACACCCCCGCAGCTGGCAGAGCCGGCAGCCGCCGGAGCCCTAGACACTTCATCCTCGGCAGGGATTAAAGCAGGAGCGTAGCTCAGCCCCGTGTGCTGTGGGGTGTCTCGGGGAGCCCCCTCAGCCGCGTCTCCCGGGCAGGGTCCCACTCCCGGCTCCACGATGGGGCATCGCTGTGCTCTCGGCTGCGAGGGGCTCTGGCTGTGCCGTGGTGGGGTCCGTCCGCTGTGGGGGGCTCCGGGCGGCTGGGGACGGGGCTAGTGGCCCTCGGGGAGTGGGGTTCCCCCCCAATCCTCGCGGCTGTGTTGGTCATGGGGGTCTCTGTGCTCCCGCTCCCCGCAGCCGCTGCGGCCGCGGCTCCGCCGCAGCTTCTCTCGCTGCCCACGGGATGGTGCTCGTGTCCGCGGGCTCCCCCCGCGTCCGCCAGCCCAGGGAGCCCGCCAGGGCCCGGCCGCTGCCCCCGCGCTGCGGGGATCCCCCGGAATGGACAGCGGAGTGGGGTCCGGGGAAGGCTGTGCTGGACGCGTCCTGCCGTGAGAGGGATGTGGGGTGGCCCCGTGTTCCCCACGCGTGTGACATCCCAAAAAAGCCCGAGTGTCTGTGTGGTCCAAACCGTGCTGGAATGAGCCTTGCACAAAGGGAAGGTGCTCTTTTGAGGGGTAGCCGTGAGAATACGAGGGGCTCTGGGTCCCAGTGAGGCTGTGAGTCCCCTGCCCTCCTCCTCCCAAGGTGACTGTGGGTGCTGAGCCCATGTCCCCAAAATCAGCAGCCCCAGCCCAGCTAAGAGCTTGCTCTGGGCTCTCCTGTCCCCATCACCCCTTAGTGCCACCCTACCCCACCACCATCCCTGTGGACCACAGCAAACTGCCCTTGGAGCACCCCAACCCTTCCCTGGGCATCCATCCCCAACCATCCATCCCACTGAAGCCAACTCCTTTGGGCCCAAAGCTGCTCAAATTCCCGATGACTGCAAAGACCACAGCACCACCAGCAGCTTGAATGACAAATTTATTTGTGGATTCACCTCCACCTGCAAACCGAAGCGTTCAATGGGCTAATACTAATCCTCGTGCTCCCCGTGTGGGATCTGAGTGGGTCCGACATGGGGAGCACAAGGCCCCGTGCTCAGTGGCCAAGTGAGCCCCCCCTGGAACCTCCAGTTCTCCCCCCACCTCCATCCCAGCTTGGCCTTTGCAGGGAGCACGGTCCCACACATAAATACAGACAGACAAGATAACAAAAATAGCATTAATAGTATTCACAAATGAATTAAAAACTACTCGTATATGTACAGCAGAGCACAGGCGGTATGTACACGGACAAGCTGTGTCTGCCCGCGGTGGGCTCCGAAGGATGAGAGTGTTTATTCTGGAAGCTAATTTCAGCTCAAAGGCCAGAGGTTCCCTGCTCCAGCAGCAGAAGGAGCAGCGTGGGGATGAAGGGGAGGGAAGCCAGACACCTCAGTCACTGCATGCACCCGTCACAGCCACGCATGGGGACAGGGATCTGCCTGTGCTATGGGACTGGGAACATATGGGACAGCACTGGACAGGCCAACAGCTCCTACTGTCCCCAGATGGGCTCCTGAGAGGTGGAGATGGCTCTCAGCCAGTTCCAGCCCTCACTCCCATCTTCCCTGGGCTTGACTCCCCACTTGTCCCATGAATTGGCTGCTCCCTGGGCTTTGCCACCCCTGTGAAGGTGCTTCTCCTGACCCTTCCAATCCCCAGCTCTGGATTCCTGGACACCATAGCCCCCAGCTCTCTGCAAAGCCCCTTGTGCCAGGGACAAGCACTCTCCTCCTCTCCTGCCTCCTTCCTTTGCCAGCCCAGAAGAGCAGGCTGGGAAGGGATGAGCACTGTCCCATAGCCATCTACACTTGGAATGAGGAGGAGGAAGAGGACAAAGAACCCTTCAAACCATGCACAGCCCTGGGCCTGGCACACCATCCTCATCCGGGACAGGCCACAGCTCCCAGCAGCTGATTATGTGGGGAGAAGGGAATTCACGTGGGGCTGACCAAGGGCAGAGCTCCTCACCCCTGGCCTCTGCCTCTTCCTCCTGCTCCCCCTGCCACAGGGAAGAGCTCTGACTGGAGAAGCAAGGACAGGACAGTGATGCTGCAGGGAAGCTCCATCCCGTTGGGCAGCCTGCCTCTTCCTGGTGCCTGAGCATGCCAGAGACGGGGGCATGGAGTCTGACCCTTGCTCTGGCTGGGGAACTTTATATTAGTGACACATCTACACACACGCACGCACTCACACATGCAAAAATAAGTCTGTTTATTCTCTTCCAAATTATTTAGAGAACCTACAGGGCTGGGACACCTTCTAGCCTGTGCCCCCCTCAGCTGCCTGGATCTCCCCAGCACTGGGAGCTGGTGGCTGAAGTGCTGCATTGGCCTCAGCGCCTTTAAAACACAACGGAACAGTAAATAAGACGGGCTACAATAAAAGGAGCTGGCGGCACGAGGGAGAAAACTCCACGGAGCAGGGTGCTCGGCCGGGATGGAGGGGCTGCCCCCTGTGTTGGTGATGGTGCTCGGGAGCGGAGTGTAGTGGATGTGGCGGTGAAGGTGCAGCCGTCCTGGCTTCGGGGGGCTCGGTGGTGGCTCACTTGCGGCTCAGCAGGGATCCCAGCAGAAGCACTCCGGCCACCGTTGCCCCGGTCAGGAGCCATTTGTTGAAGGTCTCCTGGCCTTTTCTCACCTCGGCAGCAGCATCGTTCCCATAGAGGTCCACAAAGCGCTCCTGTGGAAAGAGGAGAGTGGTGAGCAGAGGGGTGGCAGTGGAGCACAGAGGGAAAGGGCTGGCAGGAAAGCGGTGGTGGGGACTGGGCAGATGACAGATGCCTTGTGCTTCCTCGCTCTGAATCATGCACAGAGGGCAAGGGGAGAAGCATAGTCATGAGAGAAGAGGATGCCAGAAAGGATTTGTGAGGAGAACACCACGCGGGCAGGGCAGGGGATGCGTCACGTGCTCTTGGCTCACTAAAATTAGCATCCAAGTGTGATAGAAATCATTGCAGTGGGAACCCACTGGGCCTCATTCCCTGGCTGAGGCCTGTGGAAGCAGCAGCAGGGCTGGTGCCCATGGCTGTGGGAGCCCACAGCGTGCATACCCACAATGATTTTGTGTCCACAGTGGAGCCTCCCTCCTCCCACTCCCTCCTCCCACGTCCTGGCCCCCACAGGTTACTCCACAACACGAGCTGGATTTCACGAATCCCTGTGGCAAAGGCAGACACTGGGTCGCCAAGCTACTGCCTTCCCACAGCTTCAGGAGAGCAGGCCAAGTGTGGGGCTTGGCCAGGAATGCAGTCACTCCGGCCCGGCTCGTCCGAGCCGGCTGCCTCCAGCCCTTCATCTCCAGCAGCAGCAGGAGCTGGGAAGACCCTGTTGGAGCTGTTGGGGTCCCTTAGTTGCACATGGCTGGGCAGGCCAGGCAAGGAAAACACACAGCCCAGGATCTCTGAGGTTTATTATCAGGGCTGAGCAGGAGCCACAGGGCTGGACGGAGAGGGAGCTGCGAACTCCAGGCTCAGGGATTCCCAGCAGATCAGTGTCAGCAGGGGCTTGATGTTGTCGCACCTTAAGCCCATCTTCCAAGCCAAGATCCCCTGTTTCCTGATAAGTGAATGCAGTTCCAGTAACTCGGCTGCTCTGGGAAAGCAGAGATAAGCCCGGCTGACGTTGTGCTCATGTCACGCCCCACCACAGCCTCTGCGCAGGCAGGGGGAGCATCCCTGGTCTGCCAGCTCTGCCTGTTTGGTGCCCAGCTCATGGCTGGCATCCAGGTGCCTCTCTTCCATGGAACATGGTGCCAAGTCTCCCAGCTCCCACCAAAAAGCCCCAGCATGGTCACAGCTTGTGGGGTATCTCCTCACCTTGCCACACACCTGTGACCAAACTCACACACAGTTCTTCACAGCAGGGTGTAGAGCAGACCTGCATGCCCAGGGAGCTGGGCTGTGTCCCTCCCCATGGCCACAGGCCTCCCCACCACAGGGGATCAGGTCCTTGATGAGCACCTCAGCACGTGCCTCTGCCACCAAAGCTCTTCTACCTCTCCCACCAGACAGCTCCCCCAGCTGCCTTCCACACCCCGTGACCATGAGGAGGTACTCACAGACCCAAGGGCAGAGTGTTGGGACACAGGGACTTTGCTAACTCACCCTGAGGTACTCACAGACCCAAGGGCAGAGTGTTGGGACACAGGGACTTTGCTAACTCACCCTGAGCTCCTGCTCATTGCTGCCACCTCACTTAGAGTCCTCTTCAGGGATATGACAGTCATCCCCATGACTCCCCACCACCTACACAGAGTGGCAGAAGGCAGCTCACTTCCCACCATGTCTGCCAGCTGGCACAGGATCTGGGAAGGTGTTGTACTGTGTCCTGGCCCTGCAGGAATGGGCAGGATGGAGCTCACAGGCTGGTGCTGTCCAGGGAGAACGGTGAGTTGCCTGCTGCTAGCTCACTCACCCAGGGAACAGCCAGTGATGTGCTGCAGGAGAGGGACAGGAGGAAAGCACAAGCCCAAGAACGGGATATTCTAAATTCTGGCACAGGAAATCCCTCTGCTGATAGGTGGTGATGAGCATGGAGCTGTGACAGGGCATGGTAGTGGCAGCAAACTGAGAGCAGGCTGGCAGGGATGGAGGGCACAGGGAACTGGGACAGAAAGCACAGTCCTGTCCAAAAAACACACCCCCATAACATCTGTGTCTGGGAAGATTTAGGCTGGATGTTAGAAAAAGGCTCTTCACCCAGAGGCTGGTTGGACATTGGAACCAGTTCCCCAGGGCAGTGGTCACAGCCCCAAGCCTGAACCAGAGTTCAAGGAGTGTTTGGCCCTCACTCTCAGGCACATGGTGGGATTGCTGGGCTGTCCTGTGCAGGGCCAGGAGTTGGACTTGATGATCCTTGTGGGTCCCTTACAACTCAGCATATGAGAGATGAAAATCTCTCAGTGCCTGGGCCCTCACTCCAGGGATGAGTGAGTTTCCTTGGACACACATCCCAGCCACTTGCTCACAGCACCTGATGCTGCAGAGTGCTCAGCTGGAGGAAGGCAGCTGCACCTTCGTGATGTATTCCCCAGAAAATCTGCTTTCCTCAGGGATGCAGTAGGACCTGCCCCACTGAGAATCCCACACATCTCCACAGGTTCCTCCTGACCCAAGGCAGGGACTGTGCCCAGGAAGGTGCAGTGGCAGAAAGGGCCACACAGCTACCCAGCCTCTCTGTGGGGCAGGCACCAGGAGAGGGCCCCCGCGGCAGGGCACGGAGCCAAGGAGGGCTGGCAGCCGGTTCTCCATGCTGCTTTTTCCATGGCAAGTGCCACCGAGCTTGGGGAAAGGCAGTTCCAAGAAGCCCTTGCTTCCAAGAAAAGGAAGTGTTTGCTGAAGGAGAGATAAATGGCGCACAGAGAACACAGAGCTATCGGGTGCTACAGGCGGAGGGGAGCACAGCCAGAGCCCAGCACGGGCAGGGACGGGACGTGAGCCCCTCTCCTTCCCTTGGGAAGGGAGCAGCAGCTGCTGGAGCCACAGCTGGGGGCTGTAGGGGACCCGAGGACATTGCCTTGCCCTTCCCCGGGGAAACCACTCCAGAAGCTGTGATAGCTCAGCCCCTGCACAACTGCGATCCCAGATGTGTCCCGTGGGAACCAGATCCCAGACCAGAGGGAGTGGGAAAACAGGCAGGAGCGTCCTCCCTGCCCGTGCTGGGGGTGGGTTGAAGGTTAGGGAAAGGCAGCTTGCTCTGTTCCCACACCACCCTGGGCCTCGGCCGCTCCGCACCTGAAGTCCAGCACTCCCAGGCCTGATCCTGACCTCTCTGGCCTGGTGTTTGGATCTCAGGCTTGCCCAGACACGTCCAGATATTTCTGGCCTCCCCCAGTCACCTTTATCTGAGAGGAAATATTTGGAATTCCTGAGCTGATCACAAGGACTGTGGTAGCAACAGCACGTCAGTGTCTCAACCCATGGGCCTCTTCCACCCGAGAGGACAGGCTGTTCCACCAGAACACCCGTCACATCCCCTTCCCCTCCCCGGGTGACTGACATGTCCGAGAGGAGGATGCTCTGGAGCAGGCAATGAGGAAGCAGAGATCTTATTCCCACGCAAGAGGCAATCCCCTGCAATTGCATCTTCCTCCAGAGCTGGGGAAGGAATCCACATTTTCTTGTTGGAGGAATTGGGGTAGGGGTGCTTCCCTCCTACTGCACATGACGCTTAGAGGAGGCAGAGGACTTGGAGAGTCAGGCTCCACCACCCCACAGAGCTGGGGCAGGGAGGTTCAGCAGTGCCAAGTTCTCTCAATGCTCTCAGAGCCCCAGAATGCAACCCAGGGCTGTGGGGGATGCAGCAACTGTTTAAATACTGCCCTGTGCCCACACACAACCCTGTAGCAAACAGGCAAGAGGAGCAGGTCTGACCTAAAGTGTTTTATCTCAGCTGGGAGAGCAGACTAAAGAAGCATGAGATCTGGCTGAGAGACTACTCACATCCTGGCCTGGGAAGGGGAACCTCTAAAATTTGAGGCACTCATTTGGTTGGTTGGTTTCATTCACCAGTGCTGCCTGTGCGGGAGGGAGAACAGTTGCTGGATCCAATTCAGAGTGAGCAGAGCAGAGCAGGTTCCTCTTTCAAGATAAGCCCCAGCACTTGGGGAAAGGGGATTCGGTGACACTGAGCCATGAGGGCAGGTGAAGGAAGCAGATGTGGGCAATAAACTCCCATCTGGCCTCTGGTGAGGCAAGAGATCAGAGAGGGGAGGGTTCTGGCAGTTTGGGACTCAAAGCTTGCCCTGCACAAGGGGGTGAATGGTATGGAGGTCACCAAGGTCCCTGGACAAAACCAGCAGAGAAGAGCCAGGCTCTACTGGTGGTATTCAGGTGAACTTGGTACAACTTCCACATGGAGACTTGGACTCCAGCAGGAGCTTCAGAGCTTCCCCACATCTCTGACACCCAGCCAGCCCAGTGAGACAGACACCCCCAGCACCCACCTCAGCATGCACAACAGTCTTTCCAACCCAAAGATCCTCATGTGTTTTATCAAAAATGAGCTGGTTCCCCAAAACCTCCAGTGGGATAAGTCAGCACTGTTCCCAGATGGATCAACAGAGGTATGGGGAGGTTAAGTGCCTTTCCCAGAGCTGTATGTGAGCCAGCAGCATGAGCCACAGCATCTGACTCCCAACCCCAGGCATTCTCATCACGAGGCAGTGTTTCCCTTGAAAACAAGGCTGTTTCTGTTTTACCTTCACCGTAAGTACAGCTGTGTTCCTGCTCAGAGGTCTAACAGCAACCACCGGCCGGGAGCAGAGTCATCTGGATGACCAGACATTCGTTAATGAGAAGCTGGGAACAGTTTTGTGCTGAGCAGCAAGACAAGGAGGGAAAAAGAAAGGCAGCAGCTCAGCACAGACCACAACAAAGCCCTGCATCGACAGCAACCTGCTCCCAGAGCCCCTTTGGGCTGCCAGTTCACCACATGGGGCTGGCATATGTGAACTTGGAGGTGAAGCACAGGGGAGAAAAGGCAGCTGAGAGCTTTAAAAATAAAAGAAAACATAAGTACTCCCAAAGGCTGCCACTGGGATCCTGTAAACAGCTCAGTGGGTCCCTTTGTGATATGAATGGAACTGACACCCTAGAGGTTCTCCCTCTGCCCTGCTCCCCCTGATGCTGTATCCACGTGTGGCCTCCACCACTCTGAGCCTTGAAGGGAGGGCAACAAGGACAGAGTGTGACTGCACAGGTCACAGGACTGCCTGCAGTGCTGGGCAGTGGAGGTCAAGCTGAGCACCTGACTCAGGAGCATGGCAAGGGAACCTGCCATCCAAGGCAGGTCTGACCTTCCCCAGAGAAACAGAGATCCTAGAATGGTTAGAGGGGACCCTAAAGATCATCTAGTTCCAATCCCCCTTCCATGGGCAGAGAAGATCTGCAGCTTCACCCCACTGGTCCCCACCAGCAATGCCAGGCAGGCTCAAAATAGGGTGGGGAAGGGGCTCTGGGACACAGAGAGGAAGGGTCTCTGGGGACAGCAGCTGCAGGTGCAAATACTCCAGAGACTCAGCTCTAACTGTTATGCAAATGGTGACCTCCAGGGAAGCAGCTGCTGATCTCCATGACAATAGCAGGGAATGCCACCCACCCACTGCCTCTCCTGCCCTTGGAGCTGGTGTGCAGTTTTGTGGACCCTGAGGTGCTGTCTCTGCCCAAATCCCAGGGCATTCATTGAAACCTGCGACTGGGAAGGAGACACCCATGAATTCAAAAGGCTCAATTAAATAACATCCCCTTTTCTTTCTCTTCTCACTTGGGCTTTGCTGTGGGGCTGCAGTGTGGGGGGACCGGCAGTGAGGCTGTCCCTTGGGCCAAAGCCCTACAGACTTGCAGGGCTCCAGCCTAGCCCAGGCCAGAGCCAGCTCTTTTTAAACCAGAAACAAACCCTCACTAGCACATTCCAGCCCTAATCCTTGCCGCGGCAGCCTCCTGTCAAACTGGTTTCATCACCGGCTCCAGGGAACCTGCAATAACCCCACACCATTCAGCACAATTTCAGCGTTTTCCAAATACATGAAAGAGGCTACGGTGACAGCTGTAACCCCCGTCCCTGCCCCGGGAGACTGCTGTGCACAGCACGAGATGGAGAGCAGGGAATTGCACTCTCCGTTCCAGAAATCTGCTGAAACATTCATGTGTATTAAAGCCGGGGATGATGTGAATGACTAATCCACTTGCATCCATCTTTCATCAGTGTTCCTCCCAGAGCTAACCGGGCTGAGGGCTCCCGAAGGTGCCGCAGCCCCGGCCGGCACCGGGCCCACTCGGCAGGGCAGGCAAGGCTGGCAGGAGACACGGCTCTGGTACAAAGGCACAGCGAAGAACACATTGGCTGAGCCGGATCCACTCAAGAGATTAGCACCTGCTGGGAATGGGATTGTTTTCCAAAGGGCATTAAGTGGAATAGTCCGAGGAAAGACGGTCTCTCTGATGCTTCTCCCCACCGGACAGATGGTGTCTGAGCCCCGCAGCAGAGCAGCCTTTGTGCGAGGGGCACGCTCGGGGGGCAGGGAAGGCTCCTGCTTTCATGTCCTGGTTATCTGCTGCCTGCGGGGCCGGGGAGCAGAGGGCCATGGCCAGCTCGCTCTGCCGGACAGCACCTCAGCAGGGCCACTGGCACCCAGGGAACAGAGCTCAATTTTCACCTTGTCATTGCTCTTCCTGGACGTCAGAGCTCCTGTGCAATCGTGCCCTTGTGTAACCGTGGGGAAACCTGTGCCGGGGAGACTTGCCATGCTCACGTGTGCCCGGCTGCCAAGCCACGTTCCCTCCTGCCAGGGGATGGGTGGGCAATGCTGACAGCTCTTCCTGGTCCTCACCAAACCCACCCCCACAGGGAATGCTGGCGTTACCAGGGTTCAAAGGCACCAGGCTGGGTGCAGGATGGTCCCCAGAGGAGACGGATCCTGGGGAAGAGCTGCCCGGTTCTCCTGCTTCAGCCACTCGTCTGCCAGCATCCTGGAGGAGCGACGGCCAAGCTTTACCACTTCCCACTTCAGCCCCGGCACCTCACGAGGCTGCTGTAATTCTTACATGCCACTTGAATGAAAAAGGGGAAAGGGTGGAGGTGCAGGAAGAGGAGGAAGATGTGCTCATTCTGTTTTCACTTCCTGTTAGTTCCATGAAATTTCAAATGATTCAAGCCACAAAGTCCCTTTTAGCAAAATCCTTGCTGACTTGAGGGCAGGAAGCACAGTAGGCAGCTGATGCAGCAAACACAAGAGAGAGCAGTGCAGCATGAGAAGGAGACTTTATGCTCTGCCCTGGGCTCCTCCATGCATGTTGCTGCATGAAATAATCACTGGCTGGTGCACTGGAAGCTTCTAAATGAGGTCAGTTGCTCTATTAAAAGACATTAGCTCTCCAGCAAGTTTAATACACTGGTGAGCCATACAAGTACAGGATGGAGGCATTTGCACACTCCATGATGGCTGATTTACAGGTAGCAACACCTCATTTTCTCCATATGTAAGTCATATGTCACCCAGGCACTACCCAGGGCCACGTACACACCCAACACCCATATCCCAGCCCAAACCCTGAGCCAGCTCACCACGAGTCACACAGAGTAATGCCACATACTGCCATCAGACATGCTCCCTGCACAACACTGGTAGTGTCCCCCATCTTCCTCAGCCTCAATGATGGCACAAACCAGAGAGATGGGCAAATGGGACTGGTACTGTTGAGAGAAGCAATGCAGACAGCTGTCCTACTCCACCTGATCATGGCATTAGCTGCATTCAAACCAAACCAGCTCCATGCCAGCCTAGACCTCTTCTCTGAGCTTCCCAAAGAGCCTTTCATCCTTCAGCAGAGAAGAAAACCCTTCCATGCTCCTCCAGGAGCCAGTTCCAGCAGCTCTCTTTCAAGTCCTACCCCAAGAGCCAGGTCACTGCACAGCTTTGCCCATAGACCCCTTGCACTGTCCTGGCGTGAGCAGCTCCAGCTCCTGCTCCAAGCCCTGCCTGCTGCCAGCTTGTCACATTTTGGAGTATTTGATTTCACTCTTAAGAGCACCTGTCTGGCAGCAGTACTGGCAGGCAGAACCTTCCTGCTCTTTGTTCTTGGCCAGGCAGGGCACGGAGCAGGACACCTGCCTCGGTTTCCCTCTGAGCTCAGGTGTAGCACTGTGAGCCAGGGAACTCTGCGTCCATTCCTAGATCAGGAACGGGGGCTGAAAGGCTCAGCCCAGCCCTGCTCCCACCGGAGGCTCCTCATCTCCAGGGCTCATCTCCCCAAGCAGGATACTGATGCCAGGAGCTAGCTACTAATTGGATCTACTTAAATCAGCAGCTACGTCTGCAGACACAGCTGAAACTCAAGCTCGAGCAGGAAGCAGGATAATGCAATAAATTCAAACAGCTCTCCCCAAGGGAATCGCACAACCCCCTGAAACTTCCCTCTTTGCAGATACAGCCCATTACCCTTCCCTGGGCACGCTGTGCCAGTGCAGTGACAAGCAGCAGTCAAAAAAGTAACCAGCCCAAAGCCCCCTAAAACACCAAGCTCCCCCAGCTTCCTGCTCCCAGCAGCAGCGAGAAGGCAGACCAGTTACAGCACAACATTCAAACAGTCCCTGTGGCCACGGGAGCCTCTCTGGTTAACGCTCCGAATCCTGCTCCTGCCTCCCTCCCTCGCTACCCCGGAGGCAAGCAGCAGCGCTGAGTGCACTGGCTTTCCCATTAAAGAGATCCTGAGAGACAGCACTGGGCTGGTACACGTGAGCACGTGTCCGAGAGAAGGCACGGGCGGCTGCAGAGATGCTGGCTGTACAGAGCTGCAGCGGGCGTTCCCGCCTGCAGGCAGTCCTTCCCAGCACTGCTCAGCCCTCCAATTCTTTTTTTGCTAACTAAATTAAACATGAGGATAAAATAAGCAAAATACCTAAAAATAAAAAATAAACCGAGCATTTTTACAGCACAACTAGGTCACAGCTTCCCCAGCATGCGAGTCGTGGCAGCCACGGCTCAGCCCCTTGAGCCTCCCGGGTTCAAAACTGACATCTCTCTTAAAAGGCTGCTCCCGAAACCCACACCTGCTCCCCGGTAAGCCCAGCTGGAGCCATCTGCTAACGGCTCTGCCTCCCGGCAGCCCTCAGCACCCTCGTTCCGCTGGGCTGTTCTGCTGTGGCAGAGAGTAACCCTTCTCCCCACCTGACCACGATGGGTGCCAGCCCGTGCCCTGAGCCTGCCCCACTGCCCCCCTCCATGGGTGCACTGTCAGGGAAGTACTCCCACGCCTCTGGAATGCATGTTCCCTAACTTGAGCTCCTGGCATCTCAAGTATGATTAGGAGCAGGACTTCAGAGAGATCTTGCACCAAGAACCCCTCCGCACTTCCTTCCAGTTGAGGAGCAGGGAGGAGGAAGTTTCCCTGTCCAAGGTCAGGGCAGTAACGCAAGGAGCGCCCTGGCACTGAGGGACTCCGCTTCCATTTCATGCCTCCACTTTTTGCGTTAATCTTTAGTGGCTCAGAACAATAGTGTTTAATGGCAACATCCCTCCCTTGCGGGAGGGTGGAGGAGGAGAGTGGAGGGTGGAGGAGAGTTGCTGCTCTCCTGCCACCGCAAGGCAGAGCCACCCGCAGTGAATACCTTCGGCCTGAATCAGCAGGTAGGTCAACATCCCGGCTGCTCTGGGGTCCCCAGAGGGGACAGAGCAGCTGCCCCCAGCCCCCTTCTGCTCCCACGGCAGAAGCCACCATTAATCCCTCGCCTCTCGGTTCAGCAGGTCTGCAACACTTCTTCAACTGATATCCATCCCTTCCCTTCCCCCAGCTCCTCCTGGGAATACTCTGGCTTTACAGCTAGTGGGGAAAGAGCTGCTAGAGAAATATTCCTTGTAACGTCAAGATGGGACTGTGCTTACAGCCTTCAGCTGCTTGGTAAAAACCAAAGGAAACCAAACCTTCTCAACTTCAGCAAAGGTCTCAGAGCACCACACCACCATTCAGCTGGACCCGGTGTGTGCTGCAGGCATGTCACTGCTCCTGAGGGGAAACCACGTACACAAACCATACTGGAGCTCCACAGAAATCAGGCACAGCAGCCCAGACATGTACAGAAAGCTGCAGCTTCCACTGGGGAAAAGAGAGCTCCCACCCACCCCCTCTGCTGTGCTGGGACAACCCACTGCTGCTGAAACACAGAGAGACCCCGGGCAGCGTTCCAGGGACCCGGCTCCAGCGTCAGAGAGGAGCAGGATGAGCAGGCGGAATGACATTACTGAGAGCAGCTGTGAACACAGAGCAGCAAGAAACAGTTTGTTAATTATTTCACAGGTCTTTTTTTAAATGACACTCAGCTCTTCGGATTAAAGAGCCTCAGAGTGCTTTACGAATCAGAGTTGCCAGTGGCTCCCCTGGGAACGAAGGAAACGCTATCCCTTTCGCTCAAAGACCCCGGGGTTAAGTGGGCTGCTCTGAGCCACAGCCAGCCACGGGCAGGAGCTTGGCTTTCCAGGCGCCTGCTGTAATCACAGATCTAAGGAACGTAATCAAACTGCACCACACACCGAGAGGCAGCAAGGAAAACAGGCAGGGCCCCAAAGAAGGAGAACGAGTAAAGGGGGTAAAGAGCAAAGCTCTGAAATCAGCCTCTGCATTGCTCTTGGTCTAGCGGCAGGAATGCTGCTACGGGCTGGGCAGGAAGCTGCAGTGGAAGTCATTCCAATGGCATTTCCTGGAGAGCACTGCAGAAAAGCCTCCCAGGTCGCAGGCTGTGTGAGGAGCTGCCAGGGATCTGCACGCTGAGCCCAGATCTCCAGCCATCAGCAAGGACACAGCTACCTGGGCTGGTTGCTCCAGGCAGGACAGCCTGAGCCAGGACACTGCTGGCAGCTCCCACAGCCAGGGAGGAATATCCAGGACTGTGAAGGGACATAGGGGAACCCGCTGGCAGGAGGACAGTATTTTTTTCACCCCAAGCAGGTGATGACAATGGGGCCATCGTCTCAGCTGCAAGGGATCAAGGCTGTAAAATAATTACAGAGGGCAAGGTGCAAAGCAATAGTCCAGCTGGGCTCCACAGATCAGGTTGCTCAAAGCCACATCCACACTGACCGTGAACACTTCCAGGGATGGGGCAGCCACAGCTTCTCTAGGCAACCTGTGCCAGTGTCTCACAAACCTCACAGGGCAAAGAACCTTCCCAGTATCCAATCTAACTTTGCCCTCTGTCAGTGGGGAGGAACTCCCCCTTGTCCTGTCACTCCATGGCCTTGTCCAAAGTCCCCCTCCAGCTCTGTTGGAGCCTCTATAGGCACTGGCAGGGAGCCTTCTCTTCTCCAGGCTGAACAAGCCCAACTCTCCCAGCCTGACATGAAGCCATAGGATTCATCTTCAAGACTGCAAATTGTGGCCTTGGCTTTGCTCAGTCACTTCCACTGAGTCAGTTCTGCTGCACATTGGCCACCACGTGGAAGGGATGGCTGTGATCTCAAACAGGATTAGAAGTGCCAGGGCATTCCCAAAACCCAACCTGCAATGCTCTGTTGTACCTGCAGCAGAATTGTGACAAACCACACTCCCAGGAAATGGGGTAGTGTTAGGGACAGCTTGTACAGGATACCTGGGACAAAAGGCCAAAAAGCATTTCCAAAGAGCTGAGAATCAAAGTCTAACTCTCAACCTGAAACCATTGAGGAGCCTGGAGCCAGAGCACAGGACGAAATCCCAGCTGTGCGCTGTCATATGACACAGGCTGAGTCATTTCCTACCATTCAGAAAAAAAATTTAAAAGATAAAAATGAGCTTGCTATATTGACATCTTCAAAGGGTTTTCCCCAAAGAGAATCACAAGCTTCTAGTCCACAGCAGGGTGACACAACACATGTCCCAGCACACCGAGTCCTGTGTGGCCAGGGTCAACTGAGAACCCAGGAAGCACTGAGCCATTGCAGGAAGTAGTTCATTCTCCATAAGCCTAGTCCAGTTTGCTGGGATTCATGTATCACAGACTGGTGCTAAAGATGCTATTTGCTTTCAGTTCTAGCCTGACACAGCCCCTTCATGTTGGTCCCCACCATATGCCCCACAAACCTCTTGACTCTACATCCACAGATTGAACTCCAAGCTCATCCAGAAAACCCTCCTTAAATCCCAGTCTGAATGTGGATTTAGACTTGAAGGAAAAGCTATCATGCACTGGAGGGTCACAGCCAGGCAGGAACTACTGTTCACTTTCCTTTCTCAAATACATTAAACACAGTCAGTACATCTCTGCCTGCCAGGCTCTCTCCCTTTCACCCTGTGCTTCCCCCTCTCTTTCCTTCCCACTCACCAGATTTCTCCCTCCATGACTCCCAATCCCCACTGGCATCACCATCTGAACTTCACAGCTAGTGGGACCTGGTCCTGGTCAAAGCAACTGCCCCAGGAAAGCCTCCTTTTCGGATGTGATGGCTTGCCAAGGCAGCAGCTCTCTTCTGGCTGGTTATTAAATGTTCCCCTTGGATTGTTCTTGTTTGTCTGTTTTCCTAGTGCCAGATTGCAGAGAAGAGGGCAAACCAAGGCAGAGCCAGTAAATGTGACAAAACACTCCTATGTTAACATTATGGAGCAAGATTTACCATTTCCCCTTGCCTCAAAACTTGATTTCTCAAGAGGACTGCTACAGCCCAGCACAAAGCAGCCTCCAAAGGCACCTGCACCCTGTGGACCTCCTATGGTGCCTTTGTTCCACTGGTAGGGAATGAAACAGAGCTTCCCTACACAACTGGGCTGTACAGCATTTGTTATGGAGCCATGCTCCTTCCCTCTTTCAGAGGGGGCTTTCCAGGAAGAGAAGTGCTGCAATGCTCCAAAACACAAACCACCTGGGCCCTGCCAAGCAGGCCTGCCAGAACTTGCATCTCTCTCACCAGGACCTGCCTGTTGCACCTTTCGGGAGTGCTTTGTTTGAATGGGACAGGCTCTAACAGCTCCAATGCACCAAACAGACTCCCTGTGCAAACAGTGGGGCAGCAGAGGGATGGCTCCATCACAGTCAGGGCAGGGTGGCACTCCTCTTGCAGGGAGAGCTGGCAGCAGGCCAGCAGCTTTCTCCCTCCAGCTGGAATCGTGAGAGAGTGAAAGAAAGCCAAGCATCCCCATGGCTGCCCCACATGAGAGGCACTCAGGAGCTCTTATGGCCTCTGTCCCTTGGTGTGGAGTGGCATGGCTGCCTCCAGGAAGGGACATGATGAAAGCTGAGAGTGGAGGAAAGCTACAGCCAAGATGTCAAATGAGCACTCAGGGTTTGCAACAGGCTGGCAGCAGCAACACTGCCCAGGGCTGGTTTTTTGGTGGCTGGTGGTGTGGGTTCCCCACACTCCAGCCTTCATCACCCTGCCTGGCTTCCATTCAGCTCCCAGCATAGCCCAGGCAGCAGCACAGCCTGGGCAGGGAAGCTAAAAGCCTGGTTCAAGGTTAGAACAAGAGAGCAAGGCGGTCCCTGAGTGGGAAACGGCGATTTTCAAAGCGAGAGCTGGTGGGCGGGTCAGATAGAGAGGAGTCCTGACCCTTCCACAATCTGTTGAACAAATATTTGTTCCAAACAATTAATTTAGAGACAGACACAAAAAAATTGAAGAGTCTGAATCGTGATGGTTGGGGGTGGGGAACAGAGGGAGGAGGTATTTCATTCCCCACAAGCAGGGACCAGTGATTTTCCACCAGTGATTTAATCTAAATCCCCCAGAGAGTTCATTTACAAAAAATCAGATTGCATTATCGCCTAGGTCTCCAGGATACAGCCCAATCCGTCACTAACAGCAACAGCCACACTAGCTTGGAAACCTCAGTTTCATCACTCAATTCCAAGACTAATCTGTGGCTCTAAAAGCCAAAAGCAGAGGGAGGGGGAAGGAACTCTGCATTTGGCCAGGGTTATCTGCAGGATGAGAGAGCTAATGGGCCACATACAGCCAGATGAAATGGCCAGCAGATCCCGGGTTATTAATCTAAACCAAGCTCCTCTCCTTGCCTGAGCAGCCCCACCCAGGCAGTGCCCCAGGGCGGTCACATTCCTGGAATTCCTTCACCCTTCCTGAACCAGCTCCCTCTCTCTGGGTGCACCGGCTCCCCTTCTTCTCCGGGGTCCCAAGCATAGCTGGCCAGGCACGGTGAGCCGGGGAGAGCCTCTTCTCTGTCAGGAGGGTGCAGAGCACAATGCTAGGCTCAAAGGCTCCTGTCCCTGTCCCAAAATGCTGGGCTCTGCCAATGGACCATGAGCTGAAGGGGGCTGAGAGGCCTCAGCTCCCAGCAAGGCAGCAATTCCCCACTGTTTAGATGCCAATACCTGACAGCATGATCTCTTTCCAGTGGGAACCGATAAAGGTTACACCAGCAGGGAATCACTAAGATGCAGAAGCCAAATGAAAACTCAGACATCTGTAGGTCATATACCTCCCGCCGGCAGTCCCAGGCTGCACCGCACAGCCGGACCCGGCATTTCAAGAATGCTTCCTGAAGAAATGCTTATTCATGTTAATACCTCACCACTGAGAGCTCCCAGGGTTTGCTGCTGGGGCAGCTGGGAGCACTGCTCCCTGCCAAGGGAAAAGCAGCTGCAGGCTTAGCAGCTTCCCAGCACAGAGGCTGCCTCTACCTCAGCCCTGGCTCCCACCACACCAGCTCAGAGAGTCCCAGAAGCCCACCCACCCACCAGGATCTGCTGTGGGATTCACTTCAGCATGAGCAAGGCAAGTGCTGTTTCCAGAATGAAGAAGTAGCTGTTACCTCAGCAAACCACCAGCCAGCCCACCACAACACTGCCTTGGACAGGAGGAAGCTCCACTCCCTGCTGTTAATGACACCGGGAACATGCCCCAGAGCCAGGGCTCTGCCTGAAGAACAAGCTTGGATGACATTAGATTTCCATGGGCTCTTGGAAAAACAGGTCTTTTACATAACATCCAGGGAGAAGGAGAAAAAGCAGGGATGGGGAAAGACATATCTGAGCACAAACTGTGTCAACATGGCAGCCTGACCCTCTTGGGACAGAGCATTAGAAGCACAGAGGGCAAGACCACACACCCCTTTATCCTCCCTGCAAGGGGTAGGACAAGCTCTAGCACAAACATTGCAGGGAGCTGTGCTCCGGTTTGACCGGCCCCACTGCCAGCCTGGAGCGAGGGAGGGCACGGGCAGCCACCCACCGCAGAGAGGTGCTCTTACCCATCCGCCATTCTCCTGGATCCAGGGGTCTAAGTGGTCGGTCAAGTACGTGGTCATCCAAGACACGATGCGTTTCACCAATACCCGCATCTCCTTGACAACGCTCTCCACACACAAGGCTCCTCCGAAGGAAAAGAAAGCCACGATGCGGCCCCAGTTCACTCCATCGCGGAACAGTTCGTTCACTACCTGCTCAAAGCTCTGATACGCCGTGCTGGGAGTGATGTGGAGCTGGGAAGTGAGATCGCTGAATGCCCGCCGGTACCTCAGCTCAAACTCATCCCCCGCCTCTCTCAGCGCCTGCCTCACGTCGGCTGCTCGACGGATCTCGTGGACTTCGAGGCTGCTCTGGTGCACGGTGGCTCCGTTCACTATGTGGCTGGTGGGCGCGTGCCAGGAGGGGCTCCCATTGAGGACGCCGTCCATCTCGTCCTCCTCTCCTGCAAAGTCAGTCCTGTTCTCATCCTCCTCCTCCAGCTGACTCCAGCTGTATCCCTTCTGTGAGAGCTTGTAGGAAACAAAGTCAATCACTAACTCCCGGTTACTGCTGTACATTTTCACACCTGGGACGCCCTCAATGAGTCCATGGTCTGGAGCACAAGCAGATCAGCACTTAGCAGGTCCCGACTCCACTCCTTTTCCTCACGACCGATGGAAACATCTGACCTTAGCACAGAGGAGGAGAGAGGTACCGAAACGGTTAATGCCACAGCTCTCAGATGCACCCGCGCCATTACCACCGATAGCTTATCGTTACACTGAGATCACCCCGCAGCTCTGCGCCGCGGCTCAGGGCCACCAGATTGAAGCCGCACGGAGAACCGACCACAACATCCCCCTTCCCCAGAAACCAGCCTCGAGCCCCGAGGACCGCCAGGCTGGCTCCGAGCAGACCCCAGGTCTCACCGGGTGCGGGCTGCGCCTGGTAGGCCGGCTGCGGGCCGGGGCGGAGGCGGTCCCCGTTCTGCTGGAGCTTTGGGTCGGCCCGAACCGCGACAGCACCGCCCCCGCCTCGCTCCGCCCGTTAAAGGGCCCGGCGTCCCCGCCCCCTTCCGCCGGCGTTACCCAACGGCTGCACCGACGGCACCGGGCGGGCAGTGCTAGCAAAGGATCACGACATCCCCCCCTCCCCCGCCCCCGGGGGGCCCGGTTTGACGGTAACCGCAGCCCCCC
>VZTR01026855.1:0-47612 GCA_013400775.1 Chaetops frenatus | reverse complement strand
GGTCCCTTCCACATCGCCCGCCGAGCGGCCGGGGGGGGTACGGAAGGGTGGGAGGGGGCAGTAAATGGGCGGTGCGCATGCGCACGGCGCCTCGAGGCTGGGCGAGGAGCGTCGGTTGGACAGCGCGGGGGCGGTGTGCGCATGCGCATTGCCGGCTGGACAGGTGCGCAGGCCCGAAGGTGCCGGGCGAAGGACGGGGCTCTGGCGCCCCCTGCCGGCCGTGGCCGGGCACCTCCGGCCTCCGCTCCCGCCGCGCCCTGCGGGCCCGGCCCTGCCGCTGACACGGCCGCCGTCTCCTCACGGCAGTCCGGGACTAACGTGGGGGGTTTTGTGTCTCCATAGCGCTTAGGGAGCTCGTGGCAGGGCTGTGAAGGGAGGTTTATGCGGGCAGTGCCGGAGCAGTGAAAGCGATTCTGGCAGCCGGGGCCAACCCCGCCGTTAACAGCTGGCTACCCATCCCTCTCCGAGGCCACGAAGAAAATTATGCAGCACTTGGGGTCAATAACGCCACTGTGCAAAGGGCAGTTTCTCCTCACAGCATAGAGAAACCTGGCCGGGCTTAGCAGGCGGTGGAAGCCGCCTTCCCTGGGCCTAGCAGTCAGAAGGGCTGATCTGGTGAGGAGCAGCAGGTGGAAGCCGGGCAGCGAACACGGATGCAGGCGCACTACCAGGGCCCGGCTCCGGTGGGTTCCGGCTCGGCCCCGCGGCCTCCCCAGCTGACACTGCCTCCGGGGACCCGCCCGCTGGCCGCTGATAGGCCGCCCACAATGTCACTCAAAGCGTCGCCTGTTCTGATTGGCCTATGGTGTCCCGCAGTGCCTTATGAGAGTTGTAGTTCGTGTCTCGCTCGGTCACTGCGGCGCAGAGCGAGCACGTACTACATTTCCCGTCGGGCTCTGCAGGGAGAGCGCCAAAGCGTCGCTTGGGGTCTGCTTATCCGGGTCTTCAAGTGGTCCAGCCAATCAGCGCGCGCCAAGGGTATGCGCCAGGCGCTGATTGGTGGGTTCGGACGGCCGAGCCCTGTTTGAAATCCGTTAACGGCGGCGGCGGTGGCGGCGCTGCTGCGGTGAGTGCGGGGTCCGGGCCGGACACCCCCGGCCTCGACCCTCTTTCCCTGACCCGCAGCCCTTCCCCGTATCTGGTCATTCGCTTGCGGCGGTTCTTTGGGCCTACTCCGAGCCCAGGTATTGGTAATGGGGCCGAGGTCTCGGCTGGGAAGCGGAGGCGGAAGGCGGCTTTGGCCGCTCAGCCCTGCGTGGCCGGAGCCTCTGTCACCGCGCACGGCGGGCGGGCTCGTAACGGAGCCCCGGGGGCTGATTACGAACCTCTGGTCCCCCAGGGGAGCCGAGCCCGGAGTTCCCGGCCGGCAGCGGGAGGAGCCGCCGTGGCCGGCGGTTCCCGCTCCCCTGCTGGGATGGCGGTACCGAAGCGCCGGGCGGATGGGGTGGGTGCCTCGGGAGTGAAACAAAGTCCCAAGTCTTTAAACAATTACGAAGCCTGATGAAACATTGTGTTTCATGGCGAAAGGCTCTGTAACTTCTCAGTCCAGATCCTGCTTCCCGGGAAGTTTTCTTCCGGGGAAGTTGCTTTCCGCGGGCAAAACCTGGCCCAAGCAACAGAAAAGTCCTTAGAGGAGCTATTTTTAGGCGGGGCTTTTTTTAAACTGGAAGACCTTCAACTTAATCTAACAATTAGTTGAGGTTATGCTCGCTAAAAATAATTTACTTTTCCTTGAACATCTATTCTTAGAATGTCCCATCTTCGTGTCTTCTGAAACTTGTGGCATCTTTTTTAGGGTGCACAAAGCGTCAGGGTTGTTTATTTTTGGGAATGTGGGCGGGTCTGGGCCGTTAGCAGAGCAAAGGCTGTGCCAGCACTTCGCCCCTGCCTTGGCTGCCGGTCGGGGTGGTCTGCGAAGCTCTCTGTGGGCTCAGCTCTCACCTGGGGGGAGTTAAAGGCTTTGTATCCCAGTTTGAGCATTAAATTATGGAACAGCAGCGTTCTGGGGGATGGTGAATCCAGTGTCGATTTTATGCAGCAGAAAAGCCCTGCTGAGCTTTGAGTAAGGGGCAAGGGAAAGGAGGGAGAGGCTGTAATTCCAGAGTGTGTTGTAAGTGTTCACTTAAGCCTGCTCAGGGAAAAGCAAGGATGAAGGATGACTTTCTGAGGCTGTTGGCATCGTGCAGTGGGAGTTCAGGTGATGGCTTTGTGGTGGCATGGTTCTTACCAGTTTGTGGTGACAGCACTGTGGCTTCAGAGAGTCAATTACAGCCCTTTATAATGCTCCAACTTACACGTTAACCCCTGAAAAGCATCCAGGAACTTTGGATTATTATCACAATAAAAAGAGCAGAAAACTCTGGGTTGCAGGACAATGAAGAAGTTTCCGGGCTGAATTAAAGCTGCCTGTTTAGTGCAGCATCCTGTGTTTAAGTGGCAGCTGTGTTGAAGCCCAGCAGAAGGCCCTGGATTTGCTGGAGCACGTTCCCATGCAGCTGCCTCGGCCTTGGGGAAGCTTCTCTTGCTTATTCCTGTCTTGGTCGCCTGTCTTGGGGTCTGAGGCATGTGGATCAGCTGGCTTTGTGTTTATCTGCTGATGTAACTTAGAATAGCCTTCTTGTGTGTCTGCTGTTGTTTTTTCTGCTTTCTTATCCTGTTAGGATTTGCCATAAGTAACATCTGTAACTTGTGAGGCTCCAGTGGTGTGTTGTGATAAGGCATCATCTCCAGTTCATCAGGGCCTTATCTACATTGCAAGGTGGCAAGAAAGAGCAGATCTCTGCCCTCCCTAGGATCCAGACTGGTTTGGGTTGGAAGGGACCTTAAAGCTCATCTTGTTCCAACCCCCCCATCAGGGGGAGAGACACTGTCCATGAGACCAGCCCTGTCCAGCCTGGTCTTCAACACTTCCAGGGATGGGGCAGCCACAGCTTCTCTGGGCAACCCTTGCCAGAGCCTTCCCACCCTCACAGGAAAGAATTTCTCCCTAATACCCAATCTCAATCTCTCTTCTTTTAGTTTGAGGCCATTCCTGCTTGTCCTATCACAACTTTTCTCAGTCCCTATCACTATCCTTCTGTCCTTGCTACTCTCCCAAACTCAAACTCCTCCGTTCTCTCTCCTGATCTTGATTTCTTATCTTGGAACGCTGCATTCTCTCTCCAACACCTGGGCCTGTATGGCTGGGAGGCTCCTTTGTCCAGGCAATGGGTGCTGTTGGCACAAAATTCACAACTACATTGAGAAAAAGACACTGAACACATCTGTGATTGAACTGTGTCAGTATTTTAAAGCTAATTTGGATTAGAGTAAGGTGTGAAGTTATTCCAAAATACCTATTGCACTTGCTGTTGGATCAGTCTTATTCTGGGATAGGAATGCTTGTTCCAATTTAGTGTAATCCTTTTTCAAAGCTAACTAATCTAAACCATGCCAAGGCACTCTTCTGGAACGCGCCAAAGTGTGGTTACTCAAAAGAAACCTGATGTCCAGAGGAACCCACTGCCTATTCCTCCATGTGGATATGGCTGTGCTGCTCTCTGGAGGCACGTTTAGGTCAGTGAGAGAGCAGACCTAGAAAGAAAATTAGGGTTTTAATTAAGTAGTCGCTTTATAAAAGGAATTTGGGGTGTTTTGGCAAGTGAGAAGATCAGATCCTCCTTTCCTGCCCCAGCAGCTCTGCAAACCAGGTGAAAGCTGATCCTGCAGAAAGGGGGTGAGGGTTCCCTGGCTGGCTGCAGACACCCGTGTCGACACAGGAGGTGATGGATGCGGGGGAGAGCAGGGTCATGCTTTAAATCCACGCCGAGCTGTGTAGGATTACAGCGTGCCTGTAATCACGCTCGGGGAAACGCAGGCAGTGCCTGCTAATTAGGGAACGTCCCTATTAATGAGGAAAAATTTCCACGCCTCCCTTCTGGTGGATGAATGCCGCGGTGGAGAGGAGGAATTTTCGATTGAGATAAATGTGGTCGTGCTGTCAGAATCACGACCGGGTGTTTCAGAATGCCTGCAGGGAGTGGGCAGCGGCTGTCGGGCTGTGCTTGGCAGAGCCTGTTGGGATTGCAGATGCCCCGTGGTGGGCACAGGAGTGATAAATCACCGGAGCATTCCTGGCTGATCCCTGTCCCAGCCGAGTCGGTGGGCGGAGGAGCAGGATGCCTTTCAGTGAACTGCTGCTTCACCGTCAGTCCTGTTCCAGGCAGGGCTTAGAGGATATGTAGGGATTTGAGAAGTGGATGCCATGAGTTCATCTGACTCAAATGGACTCTAGAGTTCAGTCATAGTAATTTTTACCTCCCTATTGTCTCTTTCAAGAAACAGAGTATGAAACGGAGGCAGTGATACAATTCTTTTCCTAACTATTCTCTTCTGTCTGGGATAGAGTGGAGAGAGAAGGGGTCAGGGATGAGGCCGCTGATGAGGGTGGTGGCACTATGGAAGAATATGGACTCTACACAGTAAAAAGCTGCAAAGTGTAGCAGTGGGCACAAGTAACTGAAACATGATGCCCAGAGCTCTGACTCTGACTGGAGAGGGTGAGGGGAGAATGCAGATGACGCATTTGATTTTTAAAAAAGTCTGAAGTGTTGACAGAAATTCTATCTTGATTAAGGGCAGTAGGAAAGCATTTGATTCCAGCCATGTCTCCAGCTCAGTTACAGTTGGTTTTGGCTCCAATTGTTCTGTTTGCCTTCTTTGGGCCCTACCTTGACATCTTCCCAGCCATGTAGCTGGTGCTTCTCTAATGACATTCTTCCCTTTAACTATCACAGTTCTGCTCTGGGAAGCTGGAGGCTTCTCAGTGCACCCATCCTCAGGGGCCAGTGGTTGTGACCAGCAGGGTACCCCCTAAACTCTCTTTTGCTTTACTCTCGACCATTTTCTTGTTTATTGAGAAACCATCTGGGTTTTGAACCATGTGTGGTCTGCCTAGACAGATGGTTTAGGGCTGAGGCTCTGTAGATTAGGAATATGCTGCTTTGGAATTGCTTGGGTTCATAAAAGCAAAGTTCAGGTGATTTCCTTGGAGAGTGTTTATAACATCCTCACGGGCTTTGACTCACAGCTGTTCAAGGCATCACAAAAGCACCTTTGCAAGAAGCTTTTGTTATAATCTCAGGGTTTATAACTTTGTCACTGGCTTTATTCCTGTTCCGTTGAGTTTAATATCACCTGTTGACACAGGGACTCCTCTTGCTGTCAGTGCTCCATTAATTAACTGCAGGGACTGTTTGACATGGGTCACAGTGCTCAGTTTGTTTATAGCCCAGCCAGCCTCGGGCTAGTGTTATGGAATGTGAGAGGGCCTGACACTGCCCTCCTTCTGACTGTTAGCCCGGTAACAATGTTCTACAGAACTCTCTTGCTGCTTTGAAAATGAATTTATTCTGTAGAAGAGCACTTTTGTGTCATTAGTTCTTGTTTGTAGCCCTTCAGAAAGAGAGAGAGAGAGACTGTGCATTGCAGTGCTCTGGAGTGAATCTCATCAGCTTTGTAAATCCTGTAAGGGTAAGAACTCTTCTTTGTGCGTGGTGAGCAAATCAGTGGCTCTCTGGAAAAGCTTTATACTTTACATCCTCTTCAAAAATACAGTTCTAGCACCTACAGGTACAAAAAAAACCCCATTAAAACTTGATCTTTCTGATAGTTTTGAACCTGCAGATGGCAACAGTGGTGAAATCTCCTTAGCTTTGCAGTTCGGCAGTAGAATAAAACTCAGTATTGCTCATGAGGTGTTGCTGCCCTAAGGTGTGAAGTGCAAGAAGGGGGGATGTACCAAAGGCTGTCCCAATGCCTGTCCCTAGGAACCCTGCATAGGAAGAGAGGTGGGGGATGATCCCACTGATGCCCTGTTGTTGTCTAAAGGACTGTAGCAGCACAGGCAGAGGACTCGTGGGGACAGTGTGACTGTGAAGATGTCTAAGCCAGAATCCCGTTATTCTTTTGATGTCCCAAACATCTGCATCAACTTTGCAACTCTGAATGAGGATGATGTACACAATGCAGACTCCTGGTTTGGTAAGTTGCTTCCAAATCCTTGAGTTGTTTCCTCCTTGGATGACACCTTGGTGTGATCTCTGTTTTGGACCTGGCTTCTGTGCCAATTAATAATTTTGTTAACTGCATAATTCATCATGCATGGGGTTTCTTTTATTCTGTTTTTTTTTGTATTTAAATTTTGTTATCTCTCACTTGACTTTGTTAACCTCATAAAGATATTTTGGCGTATTGTTAACAATTCCTAACAGTGTATATAGTGGAAGTCTTTCTCTCCTTACAGACCAAAAAGCCAATCTGGAGAATGTCCCACCTGAAGAAAATCTGGCAAAGGTCTCACACAACAGCCCTGCTTTTTCAAAGCCTGATGTTATTCTGTCTTCTGTCCCATCACAAGAAGTACCAATGAGTAAGCTGGCATGGTGTGGCAGGGAGGGAATAAATTTTACCTGCTTTTCACTGGCAAAATGGAAAGGCCTCTATCTGGCTTTTGTGGGGCCATCTTCATAAACTGTTATCTGCAAAGTCTCATGTGGTTTTACTTGTTGTTATTCTGTATATGTGTATGTAGATGAGCTGACACTTGCCCCCTTTTCAGATGAAAGTGATGGTGAAGCAGAATGTGCCCAGGGCAATCCAGCCCCGCAGAATATCGTTGGGTCCCTGGCAACCTGGAGAGCTACTGCCCCTTCAGAGGCCCCTCAGAGGTGAAATACTTGTGTTCAGTTTGTACAGTGATTGATGGTGGTGTAACTAAGCAGGTCCTTGCTCTCAGGATCTGCAGTTCTAGCTGTTCTTGGGGCATCCTGTGGGGCTGGAGTTCTCCAGCACGGAGATCGTGTATTGGGACACCTGATCTGCTGGCTAAGCTGGAGGAGCAGTCTCTGGGGTGGAAATGTAATGCAGTGTCTCATATACTTGTCAAATGAGACTCGGCAGCACCAGGAGCTTCTGGAATGTGAGGATATCTGAAACTGAGGTGGCTTATAAAGTTTCTTTGTTTATATCTGCCTGACTTGGGTAGAACTCATTCTTGATATGAATGCAAGGGGCTCTGCATGCTCATATTTAGCAATGAATATTTAGTGTATGGGTTGTTAAACTTTAGTAAATCATGCTGTGTTTGGATTGTTGTATTAAATACAATTGGCATGGTGGAGTTAGGAGATGCACTGACATAAAAAGTATTATCCAGGTCAGGTGTCTCCTCAGATCTGTGGGAAAACTGACCTCTGCTTTCTGTTCTACTCTAGAGCGGGCAGGAGACTGGCCACAAAGCAAGGGAAAACTCAGCAGCGCAAGCAGCCAGGCAGAATCAAAGCAGAGAGAATTGCTAAGGCCCTGGATAATAAGGAAGAGGTTCCACCCTTGAAGAAAATGAGAATGTACGTCATCCAAGCCCTTTTGTTTAGGGCTGGGAAAAGGGATACAACTGCTTCTTTGGAAAGGGTTTCCACCTGGCTGAGAAGGTTCTTACAGGAAGTTAGAGGGTGGTGGCTGGAACTGGTTACTGACACTGGTTTCATGAACAAGAAATGGCTGTAAATGCTGAAGAAATTGCTCTGTTTGGAGGTACAGATGTAAATGAAATAAGCATGGGCTTCTTCATCTTCTTATTCCTTACTCAGTGTCTGTCAGTTAGCTTTAAATTTGTCTGAACTTATCTATCCGGAAGTCATCAGTCAGTCATTAGCTATAAGTCACTGATAAAATATTTCTCAAATTAACTTAACCACTAAAGTATCATATGGTGATAAGCTTGAGGTCAGGAAATTGAAGTATGATCTTTGAAACACCAGTGTACCTCGATGATCTACAGTATTCCTGCCTTCTCCAGAAACTCAGTAATTCATCTTCCCTTCTCCAGCCTTAGAGTACCAGGGAAAGCTGGATGGTCTAGACCTGGGCCTAGGGTGAGGTAAGGCCAGCCTGGCATACCTTAAACCTCACCAGGTGTTGGGATGTTATGCATGGTGGTGAGAACTGCAGGTGGTCATTTATTTAGAACACAGTTAATTCGAGGGGTTTGCCTTAATAACTTGTTCTCTTAGTTCTGGCAGCAGAGAGAAGGTGACAGAAGCCTCCACAAAGAGAGAGCCCTTGCAGGATCCTGACCTCTCCCCAGGGAGAGGGAAAAGCAAACTGACCATGCCCTCCACGCCAACAATGTTGAAGTACGTGGCTTGCTTGTGACTTGTCTGCTAATCACAGATGATTTAGGTGACAGTCCTGGCTGAGTGTTTTCAGCTTCAACTTATCATGCAGTGGTATCACATTCAGTAAACACTGGGTCAAGGCAACAATATTAGGATGAAATATACTTCACCAGCAGAACCTGTGCTTTTCTTCTGAGGAAAAAATTGTTCTTCCTAATGTATTGAGAATGCACACAGCAAATGAGGCTGCAGAGTAGCAGCTAGCTGTGAGATTTCTTGAACAAACAAAACCCAAGCAGATCTCTTCTAAAGAGGATGTTTTTATAACCTGTGATGCTCCTGCAGTGAGGTTGGGGATAAGCATGTTCCTTGCACTAACATCATGCTAATAACCAGGAAGCAGGAAGGCACATCTTTAGTTTTTAATGTACTTCTGCAGGAGGACCAAACCTTCTAGCAAGCCAAAGAGTACAGAAGAGCAGGAGCTGGAAAAGATGCAACAGTTGCAGCAGGAGGTTATGGAGATGCGGAAGAAGAACGAGGAGTCTCTGAAAGCAGCTATTTCTGGAGCAGGTGCGCTCTGCCTGAATTTCAGAATGAAGCTGCATTGGGCTCAGCTGAAGAACGCTGCACAGAGCTGTGCAAGTACCTTTGAAAACAAGCATTCCAGTCTTTGCAATAAATATTAGGAGCCCTTTAATGTAGATCAGCCCCTAAGCTGCCTGGAGACAGGTATGTTTGGGTTATGTCATGTTTTAAAAAGTTAAAGGTAAGTTCTCTGAAAACTTACCTAGTTAGAAATTAAAGGCTTTTTTTTTTTTTTTTTTTTTTTTAAATTTCCATAAATCCTACCCCACACCAAAAGGCTTCCAGTCCTTACATGTTTTTTTCCCTCTAGGACAACCCATGAAGAGACCTGTTGGTCAAGTAACAAAGCCAATTGATTTCCACTTCTGCACGGAGAACAGAATTAAACAGAATGTGGAAAGTCAGCCTGGGAATGAGTACAAGGAACTGGATTTTGCAGCAGTACTGAGGAAGCATCCCCCCTCTCCAGTAAGAGCCAGAATGTTGCCAGCACTCAGCTTACTGATTGTTGCCATTGCTTGTGCAATGCTTAGGCTGATGACCCACAGAGAGGTTACCACAGCAGAGGCAGGTGTTGTACAAACCTGACTGCAAACTTCCTGTGTGTCTGTGTGCCACAAGACTCCAAGGAAACTGTGGAAAAGGAGCCCTTTAATGTTAGATCTTCCAGTCGTTCCACTTCATGCTTTAATTTGCTCAATAAAGTTTCCCAATATAACTTGTGCATGTTCAGACTCTTCAGAATTGTGCTTAACGTGAGGTGTTACCTTCTTTGCAGTGAGAGGAGGGGACAGATACTGTGCATTGGTGGGGAAAAGAAATGTCATCAAAGTCTCCTGGTCATACTGACTGTGGTTTTCTGTCTCCAGGTGCGAATGCCAAAGGGACCCACTGTCCCCAAACCATTCAATCTGTCGGGAAACAAAAGAAAACTTGAAGAAGCCACAACAGAATACGTGTCCTTTGCTGAGCAGGTAGAAGCATTCCAAAAACGCACACCCCCTCGTTACCATTTGAGGAGCAGGAAATCTGAGGAAAGTGAGTGGTCCTGGCTGTGTCCACAGATGTGGTGGTGGAGCAAGAGATGCTTTGACCACTCTGAGCAAATAGCCTGTGTCTGTTGCAGGTCTTGCCATTAACTGTTGGTCTCTGTGACTTGAATTTGTAGGCTCAGTTTCAGGAAAGCCAGTGAAGGCTCGGCTCACACACCCCAAAACACCAGTGCTCCGAACAAAGCAGCGCTTGAGACCTGTCACCTGCAAGACTGCTGCAGAGTTAGAAGCAGAGGAAATAGAGAAAATTCAACAGTAAGTAAAGGCTTACTCTAGTCCTCCAGGGTATGATTCTACCACACTGGAAATATTTTTCAGATACCAAAATATCACTTTTCTGGAATACCCTTTTTGTGTAAAAGGATGAGTAGCATACACCATTGAGATTCCTTTAGGTTGGTCATAATTCTTTAGCTCTGATTCTAGGGAAGTGAAATATCAACAATTCATTTTGATGAAAGTGCTCTTAGGAGACCTGATCTAGGGTTGAGTACAGCTTATGATGAGTAAAGCAAACCCAATATAGCAATGCAGCCTGTATGTACTTCAAAACTTGCCTGTAGGCAAAGGTTTGGATTTCTAGGAAAACAATCCATAAGATTTTCCTTATTAATGTTTGCTGTTTTGAAGGCAATTGAAGAATTGCTAACTAGAGCTGCACGCTAATGTACAATTGGTGACTGTCTCCATTGTTCCTGCATAGGCACAAATTCAAAGCACGAGAACTCAATCACAAAATCTTTGAGGGTGGGCCACTCCTGCCCAAGAAACCCCCTGTGAAGGAGCTCACCCAACCCATTGGCTTTCAGTTGGAAATAGAAAAAAGGATTCAGGAACGTGAGAGTAAGAAGCAGCAGGAGGAAGAGCGCTTTGAATTCCATTCCAGGCCATGTCCCACAAAAATCCTGGAGGATGTTGTGGTAAGTTTAATAACACCCAGGCTTGGGCATTGGAGTCAGGTGAATCAGGTGGCAATGAGCTTCAAAATGTTGTAGCTTTGTTGCATTGTGTGTTTAATGATCTTAGTAAACAGTGTGTCATTAGGTAAGAACCGCAGTGGGTACATCCTGTGCTGTCAGGTTGTTTCTCTGAGGTGTTTTCTTGGCACTTGGCCTTGGGTAACTCCTTACTGGCTCTTCTGAACAGGGTGTTCCAGAGAAGAAAGCACTTCCTGTTACAGTCCCCAGGTCTCCAGCCTTCACCTTGAGAAGCAGAACCCGTGTGTCTGGCAGAGAGGAAGAAAAGGTAACAGTTGTGACAAGGCTGGAGCCGGGCCCAGGTCCCACTGCAGTGCCTGCTGTGTTTCTGGATGTGGGTGGGATGCTCTGGGGCTGGAAGCCCCTTCCCCGCTGTGAGCAGTTCCTCCAGTGGTTACCTTTGCCTGTGCCTTTCACTTCAAGCAATCTGGTTATTGCTACTCACTTTACAGAAACTGAATTATCATAAAAAATGAAATAATTTAAATGCCAGGGCAGTGATGAGGGTTTCTGAGGTGTTGCTGCTATGAATGAAGAAAGTGAGCTGCTTAGATTTCTCAACCTTGCTTATTCTGTCGCTGAAGGCAGATATTACACATGACCTTTCTTCTCTCTGAGGGGGGGAGCAGGATTCTGAAAGCTTCACATCCTTCTTCCTTTCCTTCTTGTCAAGAGGATATTAAATAATTACAGTCTAATTTGGATTGATTACTAGAATTGAGAGTGTTTTCAAAAAAGGAAGAACAGGGCCTGTGGTTCAGGATTCCAGTAAATTGGTACTTGTTGGATTCCTAATTTTTGCAGTGTCCACTGTTTGTGTGACCCTGCTGTGCCCCTTATTAAAGGAGCTCATTCAAAGCTCTTTGTGGCTTTGCTTGGCAGGAGTGCAGCCTATACAAAAGTGAAAAATCAGATTCTAATGCTAATATCCCTTTAGGAAAAAGAGGAGGTGGCTATGATCAAAGCTAATCCTATGCCACATTATGGAGTGCCCTTCAAACCCAAAATGCCAGAGCAGAGGCATGTAGAAGTTTGCCCCTTCTCTTTCGATGCCCGGGACAGAGAGCGACAGATACAAAAAGAAAAAAAAATAGAAGAACTACAGAAGGAAGAGGTAAGAATTAAAAGTCACCTTGGATTCCACTCCTTCAGTGAAAAGAGTGACAGGATTTGCTGTTGTCTATTAAACTTCCAAGGAAAGGACAAGAAATATTTTGAGTTGTTTATTTCAGGTGCCAAAGTTCAAAGCGCTGCCTCTGCCTTACTTTGACCAAGTTAAACTGCCAGAAAAGAAGGTCAAAACCCCAACTCAGCCAGAACCATTCCATCTGCAGGTGGATGAAAGGGGAGCTGCCAAGCTCCAGAGCTGGAAACAGCAGGTAGGATGAAAATGATAATGGGAATGACCAGACTTAAAGCAGCTGGTGGAGCTCTGATTGACTACAGAAAGTGTCCTGCTTGAATTAAATCAGTAGCTGTGTTTGTGCAAGGAATTTTTCTGAGCTTGGTGTGAGACTTGTTCTGTGGCTTAAGGATTGCTGGATGGTCAATGTTTTGGGGTTTGGTTTTTTTTTTTATTTTTCTCACTTTATGGTAAATGATGGGATTTCCACAACTGTATGAACAGCTGTGGGGTGTTTTCTAAGCAGCAGCTCTGCACAGCTGAATCCCTTTGCTGACTATCTCCAGGGATTTATTGACACATAAATAATATACTGCTTTTCTCATGTGAAGTCTGCAGTGGACACCTGAAACTTTATTCAGGCTGTTTTTGGCAAAGCAAGTGTCGGGCAACAAGTGACACCATGTTTTAGTTTTAACATAATTTTCTATGGAAATGATTTGACTAGGTCAACATGGCTTTTCCAATGTAGGGAGTGCAGGAGCCTGGGTCACAGGGAGATGGTCTCTTTTTGCCTGGCATTTGACATGCTGTCTTCTCTTGCAGCTTAAAGAAGACTTGAAAAGGCAGAAAGAGGCAGCATGTTTTAAAGCTCGTCCTAACACAGTGATGTATCAGGAGCCTTTTGTGCCCAAAAAGGAACATAAGATGCTATCAGGTAGAGTTACAAGTTCTTGCTACGTGGGCTTGGCTGATAGCTCAGAACTGATGCAACTAAGTGATGTTTTTTCTGGCTGTTGCCTCTTCTTCATCAGCACAGCCAATAATGCCTTGCATTTAATCAACTAATTGCCTAACAGCTTGTGTCCCCTGGGAGCAGGGGGATTTCCTCTCCGCCCCCCTGTCCTGCTCCAGCATGGCAGCTGTATTTAGCAGCTCTGCTGCAATTGGCAGATGATTGATGTGTGCCAGCTCAGGATAAGGGTACTGAGAATGTGAGGAGCTCCCTGCAGAGACAGCTGGCATTTCTGTAGTGCTGTCAGTCTTTCCCTCCCATTTCTAATGAGATGAAAGCACCCACTGCTTGGGTAGGATGAGATCTGTAGGGCATAAAACCAGTCAAAAACTTGTTTGTACTAACAATTGCGTGCTTGCTCCCTCCCATGAGAACACCCATGATGGGGTGGCGTCTGCATTAACACTGCTCACGTCTGGGAGTAAAGTTTTCTCTTTTCCTGAAGCCTGGAGGTATCTCCTAACCACCACCCTTGCCAAGGGGAAGCTCTCCAAAGGGAGGCTCCCATTGACACCAGTACTGCTCTGCTTTACCTGACTGTGTTTGAACCAATGTTATCTCCTCTATTTCTAAACTTAGAGAGCCTTTCTGGTTCTGTAGTTCCTGAAAGCTTTGAGCTGGCAACAGAAAGAAGAGCAAAAGAACGGCAAGAATTTGAAAAGCGATTGGCACACGCAGAAGCCCGAAGGGAGAAGTATGAAGAGCAGATCAGGCAGCAACAAGAGGAGCATGAAAAGGAAGAAGTTGCTAAGCTAAGACAAGAAATGGTAAGTGAGCTGTTTCTGAGCAAGGGCTGTAAATTAACCCAAAGGAATGTGGGAATATCCTTAAGGAGCTAATGTCACTGTTGAGCTGTGCTAAAATTGCCTTTTCAAGGTTCCCTTTTGCAAATTGATGACACACTAACTTCACAACTGGTTTAAGAAAACCAAACCTACAAAACCATGCAAACAAAGAAAGCAGCTGTGCTGAGATGGCTGAGTTTTGGAGCTGCACCTGTGTGGTTATCAAAGCAGAAATGATCTTAGTAAAACCCACAACCCCAACATGTGCTGTGCATTTTTCCCAGTACCTCACTCCAATGCCCAGGGTGGTGTGGTGGTCTCAGGCAGATGCCTGCCTTCACCTCATCCACGGCTCACCTACAAATTTCAGCTTCATTGTAACTGCAACCATTTGCTTTGTTTTGCCCTTGCTTATATTTGTTTTTTCATAGGTTCACAAGGCAAACCCAATACGCAAATACCGCAGCGTAGAAGTGAAGCCCAGTGATCAACCACTGACTGTGCCAAAGTCTCCCAGCTTCTCAGACAGATTCCGCTGCTGATGAGCAGGATAACAGGAGCGAGATCCCATCCCTCTCCACTCCTTTGGTTGGAGAGAGGGAGCAGTTGTTTTTCCATGACTGCTCAGTTTGAACTCCTATGCTTGGTTCCATTGTTATACTGAGTAGTTAAACTCCACCTGAGCCCAGGGCATCCCAGCAGTGCCTTATGACCTTGCTGTGTATCCTGACCCTGTCTTGTCTAGAGACTAAACCAAGTTTTGATATTGCATACAGATATTTTGTACCTAACTAAATAAAAATTCCTAATCTGCTCACTGTCTCTGGCTAGTGGGCTGAAGCCCTTTCCTGCAGAAGAGTTTTTGGTAAAGGCTGAGCACACAGATGGGTGCCTCTGGCAGAGGTGCCTTGTGTTTGTACACTAAGTGCTATTTTCAAGTGTCTGTTTTTTAGCCTTTTAGTCTACATTAAGCTTAAATTGTGTTAAGTGATGTGAGGTTCCTTCAAGCCAGTGTAGTTCGGGTCTGGCCTTTCTTGTTGATGTTTAGATGATCACAAATATAAATATTGCCCATGCTTTAAAGTAGTTCTCTGTGTGTATTAGAGCATTAAACCTTCTTGCTGTTTTATAGCTTAAGTCCTTCTATTTGGGGAACCATTTATTTGGCAAGTAATTTGGTGTGAGCTGCTGCCCCAGCTCCTGCCAGTGCAGGTCTCTTGGCTACAGAGCCATCAGCATCTCTGGCCAGTTTGGGCAGCAAGCAGAGCTAAATATAGCCCAAGTGCTCAAATGTGCTTTGAGGACAAAACTGCTGGCATTGTGAAGAGTGGACACATCTAGATTAAAGTCTTAATAATTATTTCATACTTAGTATTGTGCTCTGATTTCTTACCTTTGTATCTCGCTGAAGTACCTGTGAACAGGGCTGCTTGCTACTGTTGTGTTGTTTAGAAGAGGTGGGGAAAAGGGAAATTGAGAATTAATTTGTCCTAACTGGACAAACTTTCTTGTTTGGTGGTTATGGAAAACATTTGCTTTCATCTCCTCTGGATTTGGATACTGTTGAAGAAGTATTACCAGAGCGTGTAGCTTTTTGTTCAGATTTTTGAGTGAAAAAGAGTTCAAACTCGGTGTTAGACTCCAGCTAAGGGGGTGGTTAAAGGTGCTATCTCATTCTTGCCAAAGTACAGCAGGCAATTGCTATTTTACTCCTAGATTTAGAGAGGTAACAGTGGAAGAAGCCCTTGGAGACCGAAATTCCAAGATGAATGCCTGTTGTACCCAAGGGATGATGTTTCTGCAGGAATTCTCCTGAAAAGTACAATGCTTAAGAGATGTCATTGCAGAACAGCTGGGGTCTATGGGACTGTTTCAAAAAGTACCAGCCTCAAACTTCAGTGCTGGGATTAAAAGAGGAAAAGCCACACCCGCATTGAAATACAAGGATCCTTTTAAAAAATGGAAGGTTTTATGCAGTTAGTAACTGAGGAACTGGAGAATGAGAGGCTTGGGGGAAGTGTGTTGGCATTGAGGGATGAATGACCCTGTGGCAGTGTGGGTTCTTGGAAATGGTGAGCTCAGACATTATTCCATTTTGCTCAAGTTTTGGCTTTTCCTGCCCTTCTCTTGAGGATCTTTGTGTAGCTGTGGCAGAGCTTGGCTGAAAAGCTTGACCTAATCACCCAGTCTGCCTTCAGCCACATTTTTCTGACTTTGCTGATAGCCCTGTGTCACTGAGCTGGGAGTTACAGGACAGCCAGAAAAACTGCTGTCACTGCTGCTGTGATGTTTTGCAGGAGTGGCTGGAGCACAAGGGACATGTCAGCATCCTCTTCTTGGAAACTAAAATCCATGTGGATCTGACCTGTCTGCCTTAACTCCATTTCTGTCACAGTGGAGCTGTTCCCTGCAATCTGCTACTGGATGGGGACATCACAGAACCTCAGATGTGCTGTCAGGGAACTCTTGCTCTTTCCTCAAATGCCAGCTCTGGAGAAGGCACTGTGTGGGCAGCAGGAGCAGCAAATATTTATGATGAGTCAGGGGGAAGCTGGAATGATGATGAGCTGCTGAAGAATGTGAAGGCAAGTAGGATCATGAGGCTGTGGAACTGGAGCCACCAATCCCTGAAGGATGAAGCAGCTGGATTTCCCTGATGGCCCTACATGGCCTCTTCTGCCTTGAGGAAGGGGTTGTGTGCCTGACAGCTTGGCAGTATTTTTTTCCCCAATGGTATCATTTGGGTCTAATAAAAGACATTACAGGAGCTTCAGGCAGCGGTGCCTCCAAGGGTCTGGGCTGTTTGTGTAAGTTTGGTTCTCATGGGCTGGGATGTGGGACCTGTTCTCTTAATGAGGAGGGAAGAGGTGACATGCTGGGAAAACTGTTCTAGTGTACAAAGTATAAAAATCATGCCCTGAAGGAGCTGGATGTTGGAGAGGATGGGATTTGGCCAAGGCTTTAACAGAGAAATGGTGGTAGGTGATTTTTCTAGTGCTGGGGAAAACAAATTTACAGAATGGGAGCAAGAGACTGGGATTTAACTAAATGCTATTTCAACACCCCTTTAGAGCCAGGGTAGGTTGAGAAACTGATGTAAAATCTATATTCTCCCTGTGTGGATTTTGCAAAAACATTTTTGTATTCCAGCACCTTTATATGCGTGCCTTGAGAGCAAGGAGTGGGAGGAGGTGAGGGGAGAAAATCTGGGTACAAAATATTCCTCTGCTCCCTTTCTAGTTGAGCTGTGCTCAATTTGTTATCAAAATAATTTGCTGAACACAGACTAGAGCTGGAACTTAAAGGCAGCCTGGACTTTAATGCTTTCCTGGACTTTAATGTTGAATTGCAAGATCAAATTATCTGGTGAATAAATTCTTATGAAAAGGCTTGATGATGCTTTCAATTCACAGCTTTGCTTCTCCCTTCTTTCTCAACCCTTTGCAGCTGCTTCTGTGACCTGGTCTGAACCTGGCAAGGACTCCTGGACCCGGGCAGGTCCTGGTGCTCCCTGGTGCTGCTGCTGGTGGCCACATTGCTCTGGACTCTCTTTTGATGATGTTGAGATTTTTCCTTGTCTCTCCCCATCACCTTGCTGACACCTGTCATGACACGATGGCAGCTCGTGGTGGAAGCCCTGGCACTGATGGAAGCAGTTAAGCCAGACTGGTTTGTGTTTCAGCAGCATGGCTGGGATTCAGGTGGGGATGTTGTTCAGCCTGCCCTGCCGCTCGATTTAGCCAGGGTGTAGGGTTTCCCGGGAATGGGCCGGCTTTGGCTCCAGAGCCTCCCTTCCCAGGGTAAGCGTAAAGGTTAAAGTGTGCTGCCGCAGTTGTGACAACGGCGTCGCCAGGGAACAGCGTGCTTGAGGCGGTGCCAGATAGCCCCAGGACAGGCTGTTTCCCAGCTGCAGCCAATGTAGGCTCTGGCTTAAGTTCCTGAATGGGAAGGAAAAAAAAAACCAACAACAAAAAAACCAAACCAACAAACCTAAGTCCAGGCTGAGAAGCCTTGGGTGGTGGCTGGTTTGCAGAGCCCCAGAGCACTGTGCTGCTCCTTGGGGAGTGCAGTTTTGGACCAAGGCATCTGAAATCCTGGGGTGCAAGAGATACTGACCTTCCATTCTATAATTCCTTCTTCCCAAAGGTCTGATTTCAGCTTATTTCTCTCTGCCCACAAATGAATTTTGTCTGTGATTAATGCCAAACCATGGTCACCCCATTGCCTTTGGAGAACCACGGCTCCCCAGTACCCACATCCAGGGCTTTTTGCTTCCTCACCTTGTCCCAAGGATTTGTGCTCAGAACAACCTTGCTCCCAGGGAGTGTGGAAGATTGCAGGCATCCTGGGAAGTCTGGCTGGTGTCCAGGTGCTTGCTCCTGCTCTCCTTGGAGGATTTTATCCCAGTGTCCACCGCACCAACAGCTCCAAGTTGGGGTTTGGGCCAGGCTCTGGCTCATGGGCTCCTGCCTCATGCCTGGGTGTGGATGTGCTCCTTCCACCTGGGGTTTGCCAGGAGGGTGCAAAGCCAAAGGCTGGTGGAGTGGTGGCAGTATGTGCCTGAAGTGACACTGGTGGCCTCCAGGTGCCTGGCAGCCCTTGGCTGGAGGAGGGGAGAGGCAATTCCAAGCTGTAAGTTGGCAATGACAGTCGATGGGCAGAGTCCCTGCTGGCCAGGCACAGCATCTGGCCAGTTATTCCTGACTGTGGCCCTACAGAGGCCAAGGTGGGAGACTCCCACTCATCACAGGGGTGGTGGCTGTGTCAGGACTGGGCAGTGTGGGTGCCATTGTCACCAAGAGCTGTGGCTGCTGGTGATGCTCCAACCTCTGCTTGTACACAACTGCATCAGACATCAGTGAGTTGGAGCTGTGTGCCTGCTCCTGCATTATCCCTACGGGTCCTCATCCCACTCCAGGTTCTGCCATGGATTTTAGGGAAGCAGCTGGCCTTGCTGAAGCCACAGCTCCCAGCTGAGAAGGCTGGAGAGGGAGAGCTCCATATATGCTCAGGAGTCCCTGGGTGTGTCCCACTGAGCAACAGTTGCTCTTGCATCGAGGTGTTGATGGTGGGTGCTTGAGGCCAGGGCAGGCACAGGTGAGACAGCAGCACCTCAAGGACACGGAAGAGCTGAGCTCCCACCCTGGCTTTGTCTCACTTTCAATGCCACATGTGAACCACTGGCAAAGTCTGTGTGCCAGGCCATGGCACACAGATGCTGGTGGCTCACTGGGAGCTGGGAATTGGCAATGTGGAGCAGCAGCACTGCCTGGGCACTGTTGGTCCTCCTGAGAGATGCTGCAGGCAAAGTGAGCACTGCTCTTGGGGGGCTGCTGCTGCTGCTTGTGTTGGTGACATCGACTCAGCTCCATCATGGATGGCACTGACCAGGGCAGGCTCCAACCCTGCCACAGGTAAGGTTTAAACTAAGGAGAAAGCAAAGCAAGGTTTAAGCAGGTTTAAGGTTTGGTGCCAGACCTGAGCTTTGTGTGGCTCTGGGATGGGGAGCTGGACTGGCAGGTAGCAGGGGCTGAGGCTGGAGGAGCACAGGGTAACCTCAGCCTCCCCAGGGGCACCCAGCCAGCCTGGCCCTGGGGAGGGAGAGCTCTGCTCCCCCAGCAAACAGCAGGATTCAGCCCCACGCAGAGCCTGAGGCATGTCCTGGGGTGCAGCACCCCAGAAGGAGCTGGCAAGGCCTGTGCAGCACCCATACACACAACCCAACCCCTCTGGAAACTCCAGCTCCTCTGTTTCCTTCCCTGATTCCCAGAACACTTGGTTTTGCAGAAAATAAGTCTTTCAACTGGTTCCTAGGGGAGGCTGCAGCCACTGGCCAGTGTCTAGTTCCCAGCTGCTGTCACCTTCATCAAGGCCCAGTGGCAGTGCCCAGAGGTGCCCCATCACACCCCTGGAGTGCAGGATCTTGTCCGAAAGGCCAGTGCCAGGGGCCAGAGCTGGCCACAGGGAGCCAGGGACCAGCACCATCACCAGCTGCTCGCGGCCACCATCCCCACGGGTTGGCTGGTGGCCACCTTGTGTCACTTGTGGGCACATTAGAGGACCTTATCCACCAGGACCGTGTCCAGCTCACCCAGGCCACCCCCACGGGATGGTTTTGGGGTGTCAGTGTGTCCAGTGCCAGCCCTCCCTGTTGTGCTGTGCTGGAGCAGGAGGGTAAGCCCATCCCTGTCCCCTGCCCCTTGTCTGCGTGTCCCCAGCCCACGGGGGACAGGCGAGAGTGGCGTGTCCTTTGAACGGGCTCCAGCAGTGACAGGTGCTGGGAAAGGCGAAGCGGGCCGGCTCTGCTGCTGTAAAGGATCCTCCTCTGCCCGCACTAATCCGGCTCCGTTACACCCGGGATAGAAGAGGCCGCTCCCTCCGGCGCTGCCACAGTGCGGATGCTGCCCCGCTGACACCCACTGCAGCAGGACCCAGGTAACGGGGCCAGGGGGGGTCTCCACGGCTTCTGGCTTTGGGGCATGGCTGTGGGAGGTCCTTCTCCACTATCCAGTGGAGCCCCCGGCCCTGGGAAGAACACCTCCATCCCCACAGGCTTTGTGTGCTGAGCTGTGGGATGTGGGAATGCTCTCCCAGGGAATGCTCTGCTACACTTCCTCTTCCAGTAGAACAGAAAGAAACTTCACTGTGACTGGGATGGTTGCTGGTGGGTTTATTCTGGGGCTGGGCTGTCCTGGGGTCTCTGGACAGCTGCACGGGGGGGTGTTTTGGGACAGGGTGAGGAAAGATGACCGGGCACAGGAGGGCAGTGGAGCCCAGGGCAGAGCGGGTTTTTGGGGATATGGTGCAGGGCTGGAGCCCAACACAGGTCCGTGGGCAAAAACAGGTCCCCTTGACAGAGCAGGTTACCCCTGGGCGGGGGGATGAGCAACGCTGGCAGCTGCTGGGTGCGGGGTTCTGTGTGGCCCCTGAGCAGACGGGGTTTGCCAGCATGGCTGGACCTCCTGTGCGGTTCAGGGGGAGCAGCGGTGGGGCCGTGCCGGGAATGCTCACCTCCCCTGCTCCCCACTGCCAGCCCGGGGCCAGAGTCGCTGTCTCCAGCGCTGCCACGATGGGATGTGGCCTTAAATTGTCACCCCGGGCCGCGCCGCTCTGGCTGTTTGCACGTCGGAGGCCCCAGGCAGGCGGTGACAGGTGCGGGGCTCAGGCCATCGATCAGTCACCGCGGGGCAGATATCGGGGCACAATGGGACCCTGCCGGGACCGGCGGCCACCTGGGGTCCCTGGCTCGGTGCCACCAGCCCGGCAGCCCCCGGCAGGGCGGCAGGGGCACAGCTCCCGGCTGGATGGCAGCAGCTCATCCCTGCCCTGGTCCTGCCGTCCCCCCTGCAGGGCGTGGGGGTCCTGCGAGCCCTCAGCTGCTGCTTTCTCTCCCGCAGGAGCCTCGCCGAACCGGGGGCACGGCAGGGCCGCCGCCTCCTGCCCGGAGCGTCCCATGGAGCAGGGTGGAGGTGCGGACGGTGCCGACGCTGGGGGGGCTGGCGGCACGGCCCCCTCTGAAGCCGAGGGCAGTGCAGCCCCTGCAGCCCCCCAGGCTGCCCAGCCCCAAGCAGGGACGGTGCCAGCTGCCACCGTGGTGCAGGAGGAAGGCACGGATGGGCCTGGGCAGGAGAAGGCTGCAGGAGGGAAGCCAGAGCAGCAGCAGGAGACAGCTCTGGCTGCTCCAGAGCCCCAGGATAGACGGGAAGCAATTCCAGGAGAGGAGGCTTCGGCTGTGCAGTGTGATGGAGGACAGGCAGCATCCGCTGGGGAGAAGGTGCCAGCTGCCACCGAGGCCCAGGGTGCTGGGAATGATGAGAAAGATAAGCCTGGGAAGAAGAAAGCTCCAGCTACAGAAGAGCTCAAAGGAGGAAAGGCTTCAGCTGCTGCAAAGCCTAAGGACAGAGGGAAGGATGAGCCCAGGAGGGAGAAGCCTCCAGCCATGGGAGAACCTAAGAAAGGGAAGGATGAGCCCGTGGAGGGGAAGGGCCTGGCTGTAACTGAGGCACAGGATGGAGGAAAGGATAAGCCCAAAAAGGAGCAAGCCCCTGGTGGGTCAGGGGCAGAGAGTGGTGCAAAAGCAGAGCCCACCAAGGAGAAGGCTCTGGCTGCAGCAAACTCTGAAGGAGGGAAGGCAAAACCTATGGAGGAGACAGCCTTGGCTGCAGCTCAGGCTCAGGATGGAGGCAAAGGAGAGCCTGCAAAGGAGAAAACCACAGTGGTTTCAAAACAGGAGGTCCCAGCCACTGCTAAAGCTCCAGATGAAGGGAAACAAGACACAAAGGCAGAGCAAGCCCCAGCTGACACCAAGCCTGCAAAGGAGAAAACCACGGCTGCTGCAAAGGCTCAGACTGGGGAGAATAAGGTGGTAAAGTCAGAAAAAGCCCCAGCAGTTAAAAAACCTTTAGATGGTGGCAAAGAAGAGCCCACGAAGGAGAAGGCCCCAGCTTCAGTGAAGGAGAAGGCCCCAGCTTCAGTGAAGGAGAAGGCCCCAGCTTCAGTGAAGGAGAAAGCCATAATTCCTGCAAAGGAGAAAGCCCCAGATGCTGCCAAGGCTCAGGATGGAGAGAAGACAGCAGCAAAGGCAGAGAAAACACCAGCTGAAAAAATGGCTCAAGGTGGAGGTAAAAAAGAGCCTGCAAAGGAGAAATCCTCAGCAACTGCAAAGGTGCAGGATGGAGGGAAGAAAACTGCAGAGGTGGAAAAATCCACAGCTGCATCAAAGGCTGGGGATAAAGGGCAAGATCCTAAAAAGGAGACGGTCCCAGCTACTGCAAAGACTCGGGATGGGGGAGAGAAAGCTGCAGAGGTGGAGCCTCCCACAGCTGGAGCAGAGGCTGGGGATGGGGCTGCAGAGCCCGCGGAGGCAGCGGCCATGGCTGCTGTGAAGGCTCAGGGTGAAGGGGAAGAAGTGTCCCAGGAGACAGAGGGACAGCCACCAACGACCCCTGAGCCCCCACGCCCGGCTCTGCTGCAGAGCCTGAGCTGCCCAGCTGCCTGCCACAGGTACCCACACCCTCCTGGGATGGATGGGGGGATCCCCCTCGCTGCTCCAGGGAGCCCTGGGTCCCCAGGTGCTGGGCTCGGGAGCTGCTGGCTGGGCTCTGCTCACCTCCTACTCCTGCTTCCAGGGAGGAGCAGCCCTGGGCAGAGGTGGCAGAGATGGAGACAATAGAAGAGGAGACCACGATGGGGGAGCCCAAAGAGGGTCTGACAGAGCCTGGCTCTGGCCCACCAGCCCTGGAACCCCCCAGCACCCCTCAGGAGAGGACATTGCCCAGTGCCACAGGGCAGCCCCCGGATCCTGCTGGGGTGGTGGAGCAGCCTGGACCTGGGGTGCAACCACCTTTGACAGAGGCAAAAACACCTTCCAGCCCCTACCTCACCCCTGATTTTGGGAAGGAAGACCCTTTTGAGATATTGGGTAAGGCCATGAGGTACCTGCCTTTTCCTTACCCCCTGGACACTCTGTGGAGTGACAGCCTGGGAACCCCATGGCCCTGCCTGCTGCCCACACTGCTCTCCATGCTGCCAGCTCCTGTCCTTGGCTTGTCACCTGCCTGGTGGCCTTCAAGCTCCCCTTTCATTGTAAACAGGGCTAAATATGTCGTGTCCCTTCCTGGCCTGCTCTGGCCACACTGACTGTGAGGAAAAGGAGCCTGGGGAGTGACAGTGACTGTCTGGCTGGTGGCAGGGGACAGCAAGTCCTCATATCCTGCACCACTGTCCTTGTGGGGATGGCAGGGCTTGGGGGCAGTGAGTGCTTGTGGGGATCCCTGTGAGGCCAGCTCCTGCTCTCATCTGGGAAAGGGTGGCTCAGCAAGGGGTGCATGGGGCGCCTCATGAGTGGGATCTGTCCTGGGGGTGAGCAGGAGGGGGTGGCATGGAAGGGATTTGGCCTGGAGAGGGTGACAGACAACAACAAAGGGTAAATGTGACATGTGGGAGGGTGGGGGTGGCTGTCATGAAGTAAGGTGGGTGCCGTGCATTGGGAAGGGTACCATGGAGCGGGGTGAGTGCCATGGAGAGGAGTGGGTGCCATGGAGCAGGGTTGGTGCCATGGAGCAGGACAATGCTATGGGCAATAGCGAGGGACCCTTCAGGGGTTGCTGCATCCTCCAGTGCAGCCCCGGCCAGGAGTCCCTGGCTCACAGCCCAGCACTCAGTACCTGGCCACATACTGCACCCACAGGCTCAGCTGGGTGCCTTTCTTCACCCCACACCAGGGCAGCCCGGGCTACCCAGAAGTGGGGTTCCCTGGACAGCAGATTCCCTTCTCACCCCATCCTTTCTCTCTGGGCAGACGATGTCCCTCCACCACCAGCGCCATTTGCACATCGCATTGTCACCCTGCGCTCCGCCAGTGTCAGCTCCCAGTTCAGCCTCAGCTCCAAGGACATCCTGGGAGGGTAAGGAGGGGCCCCAGTGCTTCCCCTGGCACTGTCCCAAGCTGCCCTGCAGCCTTTGAGTAGGCTGGACTCATCTGCTCATGATGGGTGGGTGCCTCGGGCAGGATGGGTGCCTCGGGCAGTGCAGAGCAGCACCAAAGTGCAGTGTGAGGGTCCCCAGCAGCCTGGGTGGCTGATGACATGGGCACCTCTCCCTCCCTCCCTCTCCAGGGGCAAGTTTGGTGAAGTTCACATATGCACGGAGAAGGAGACAGGACTCAAGCTGGCAGCCAAAGTGATCCGGAAGCAGGGAGCAAAGGACAAGGTCTGAACGATGCCGGGCAGGGGGTGGCAGTGTTATGTTCTGTGTGCCCCTGGTGTGGGGACACAGCCCAACCTGACACCCCATGCCATCCCGGGGCTCCTTCTGCAGGAGATGGTGCTGCTGGAGATTGATGTGATGAACCAGCTGAACCACCACAACCTCATCCAGCTCTACGACGCCATCGAAACGCCCCGGGAGATTATCCTCTTCATGGAATTGTGAGTGCCTGTGCCACCCCAACATGCTACACCCCACCCTGGCTCTGCTCAGCACCTCCGTGGTGGAGCTGGGCCACAGTCCCCAGGAGGGCAGGGAGCTCTGCAGGAGGATGGCTGTGGGCAGGGAGCCCCCCCAGAGTGACCCCATGGTCCATCCCCATGCAGTGTGGAGGGTGGTGAGCTCTTCGAGCGGATCATCGACGACGACTACCACCTGACAGAGGTGGACTGCATGGTGTTTGTCCGGCAGATCTGCGAGGGCATCCGCTTCATGCACCACATGTGCGTCCTCCACCTGGACCTCAAGGTGCGGGGCTGGGCGCTGACAATGGCAGGGCCAAGGCTGGCAGCAGGACGCTGGCCAGCTGTGGGAGGGATGCCTGTGGGTCAGCATTGCTCTGGTGTGGGTCAGCTGCAGGACCCACGGGCTGCTGGATCTGTGCAGTGGGGATGTCCTCTCTTGGTGGTGGGGCAATGGTCACCCTGTCCCCACAGCCTGAGAACATCCTCTGCGTCACCGCCACTGGGCACATGGTGAAGATCATTGACTTTGGGCTGGCTCGGAGGTGAGGTTTTCTTTCTCAGCTCTATCCCTCCTCACTGTTCCCCTTCCACCCTTCACCTTGGTGTGTACCAGGAGCTCCAGGACCTGCTCCAGGCCACTGCTTTGGCCACGGCTCTCCCTGACTAGCTGGGGAGGGCAGCATCTGCTGAAAGAGGCAGAGTGGTTTGGGGGAACAGCCTGTCCCCCTTCTGCTGACTTGCACCCCCCCTCGGCTGCAGGTACAATCCCAATGAGAAGCTGAAGGTGAACTTTGGCACCCCTGAATTCCTCTCCCCTGAGGTGGTCAACTATGAGCACGTCTCCTACACCACAGACATGTGGAGCATGGGCGTCATCACCTACATGCTGTACGTCAGGGCTGGGAGGGGGCTGCCAGTGCCGTGCCGGGGAGCTGTGGTGCTGGGACAGAGCTCCCCTGGGTGCAGAGCTGTCCCCAAGCACCTGGCTGCTTGCCGCCCTGGATGGGGAGATGGCTCTGTGGGGCTGGGGGCTGGGGGGCAGCCCCCAGCTGAAGGCAGGAGCACAGGACAGTGGCAGCACATCCCTGGAACATCCCTGGCCAGACTGGCTCTGTTTCAGGAGGTCTGGGAGGTGCTGCAGCCTTAGAGCACCTGATTCCTCACCTCTCTGCACCCCCAGGCTCAGCGGCCTCTCCCCCTTCTTGGGTGATGATGACACCGAGACACTCAACAACGTCCTGGCTGCCAACTGGTACTTCGACGAGGAGACCTTTGAGAGCGTCTCTGAGGAGGCCAAGGACTTCGTTTCAAACCTCATCATCAAGGATAAGAGGTAGGAGGCTGGCAGTGGCCATGGGGTCCTGGGGTGGGCATTCCCAGAGCTTCCCCAGGTACTGCATGCTGCCTCTTCACCAGGGCCAGCAGCATCCCCTGGGTCCAGTGCTGGATGAAACCCATGGGGCTCTGCCCCACTGTGAGGGATGCATCCCTCCAGGGACATCTGTCCCAAGCAGGATGTGCTGGACCCCTCAGAGTCCTGCCCAGCTGCACCAGTCCCTGGGCACATCCTTCCATCTGGGTTCTCCCTGCAGGGTTATGGGGTTTTGGGGCTCTGCAGTGGCTGCAGAAAGGGCTTGAGCAGGGTTGATGAGGGTTCCTCTTGTCCCCAGTGCCCGGATGAGTGCTGACCAGTGCCTGCAGCATCCCTGGCTCAATAATCTGGCAGAAAAGGCCAAACGCTCCAACCGGAGGCTCAAGTCCCAAGTGCTGCTCAAGAAATACGTCATGAGGCGCCGCTGGAAGGTGTGGAGGGCTGGCAAGGGCATGAGGGTCAGCAGCTTCTGAGGGGACTGGGAGGGGGCTGCCAGACTCTGCCTGCCCTGGTGGATGGCATCAGGAGCATGGAGAGAACGGCTCTGTCTCACTGTGCTGCTGGGACAGGGCTGGGGACCCTTGAGCAGGGATGCCCCTGAGGTCATCCATCAAGCATGTGGTGGTTATTCCTGAGCTGGTCCCAAGAGCAGCTTTTAGGGGCAGAAGTAATTTCAGGTCCCAGAGCAGGATCTGGCTCAACCTTTAGTGCCACAGCCCTTGCCATAGGATGAGCATCTTTCCTCTTCCCTTTCACAGAAAAATTTCATCGGGGTATGCGCTGCCAACCGCTTCAGGAAAATCACCAGCTCGGGGTCCCTGACAGCGCTGGGCATCTGAGCTGGGCTCCCAGGGGAGCCGAGGCCAGAAAGGAACCACTTGAGAGGGATCCCCACCAGTCTGGAGCAGCTCTGCCGAGCTGGTCCCGCGCCGGGCGGCATCACTGCGCTCAGGACCACATCACCGCTGGGAGTGCTCGCAGTGGCCTTGGGGCTCCTGAGGCTCCCGCCCTCCTCACTCCCACCGAGCCGATGCTCCTGTCGGGATCTCCTCAGACTGTGAGGCTGCTCCGGAGTGGAGGTTTCTGATCTCATCTCTGGCCCTGGCCTGTCTGCGTGATGCCCGATCTGCAGCGTCCCTGCTCTGCTCACGCTTCCTTCCCGTGCCCTCGGAGGAGGAAGGCCATTCCGGTGTGACCCCGCTGCCTCGGCCACCTGGTGCTTGCTGCTTTGGACTCAAAATGTGCCCTCTCTGCCTGTAAATGCCGCAGCCCTGCCCTGCCTTCACTGCCGCTTGCCTCTGCGCTGCCCGACCTCCCTTCCCAGCTCTGTGGCTCGGCGATGATGCTGGAGGGCACCGCGGACTCTCACCCTGGTGCCTTGGCACCGGAGCAGGGGCTGAAGCACCTCCTCCTGGCCAGCTGGGCATGTGGGAGCGGAGCTGGCCCCGAGCTGCTGCTCGCACAGGAAGGGAGGAAGCAGCAAGCACGCTTCCAGCGGCCTCCCCAGCTGGGAGCCAACGAGGAAAGAAGGAGGCTTTGTGTTCTTCCTGCCCTCCCTGCCCTTCGGTTCTGCCAGCGGGGGAAAAACACAACCTCTGCTTCACCCATCCCCGGCAGAGCGCGATGAGCGAGGCGGGCTAATGCAGAGCAGCTGGCCCGCGCTCCCCGCTCCGGCCGGCACCGCTCACCCGACCACCAACACAGCGGAACTGCTCCGCCGCTCCGGCCGCCAGCTCCCCCGCCCTGTGCGGGGGCTCCGCGGGACCTGCTGGGACTGGGGAGAGGGGTGCTGCTCCAGCTCCCGCGCCTTGTCCGGATCCCCGTCCTCCCTGCCTGCACCCCCCTTGGGCCTCCTCGATGCTGCCGGAGGATGGGCATCCCCTGGGGTTTGCAGCATCCAGCCTTGCCCACTTGCAGGAGGGGATGGGGGTTGGCAAGAGGTCCCCCAGCTTTGGCTTTTGCCGTGGCTAAGCCCCCTCAAGCCAAGGGTGTGTGTTTGCTCTGGAGCTGCCTGTGCCCTCTGTGCCTGCTGGAAAAACACTGGGGAGAGACACAGGGAGACATTGCCCCTCATCCCCACTGGCTGCAGCAGGGGAAGGGGCTTCAGGCTTGTTCCCAGCGGGCAGAAGCCACAGCTGGTGGAACCTTGCCCCATAATGGAGCCCTCCACAGCGCTCGCCTTCTTGTAAATAAATGTACAGGTCTGCCCACAGCCCACACCTGCCACTCTGGGGGCTGGGGGGGGGCCTACTCCCACCTGTGGGGCCTGACAGTTGCAGGATGAGATGAGGATGGGAAGCAGAATCTCATCTCTGTGGTAGAGGGAATGGATCCAAGCTGTGCAGTGGACAGGGACCACCTGGTACGTCCTGGGCAGGGCTGTGCAGGCAGAGTGCCAGGGCTTTCTGGTTTACACACCCGACAGCTCAGAGGACCCCAGGGGGATGGGAGAAGGGGGAGTGACTGGATGAATCAGCTGTCAGTCAGATGTGTCCTCACATCTTCAGCATCTGCCCATATTGGGTGGGATGCTCAGGCAGGGGCTGGTGGGTACCGGTGCCCCTTTGCCCAGGGGAGCTGTGGCTGGCCCTGAAGTGGTTAAGGCTGCTAGAGCCCTGACTCCAGCTCCTGCCGCAGGCGTCCCTCCCAGCCGCTTCCTGCCGGCAGCCTTTGACCGGTTCCTGTCGGTGACCACCCCGCAGGCCTGGACGCCAGCGCAGCCCCATCTGGTTTGAGTTACGCTCCACGGCGGTGACGTCTCCTTCCTGTCTGGCCCCAGGAGCCGCGCGTCGCCCCGGTCCCGGCCCTGGCCCCGGCCGGCCACAGGGGCTGCAGGGCCCTGCTGCGGGGTGGCCATGGGGCTTCCAGATGGACCATCAGCCCCGGACATTCCTGGCACCCTGAGCTGCTACAGGGGATCAGCTCCTGAACACAGCTCCGTGTGTTCATGTCTGCAGCAGAGGGATGCACAGACACCAGCACATCCCAGGGTGGGAGACCCCTACCCCACAGCCCAGTTTGGTTTCTCCAGCCCCCTCCTTCCTACCCTGGGGCCCTACAGAGACACACACTGAGGCTGGATGAGGGGGGCCACAGGGCTGACACCCACAGAAGTAGCCGTGACCCCATCCTATGTTCCTGGTCAGCAGGGCTCATGAGCCCCTGAAGCTGCTTGGAGTAGACTGGTCCCACAGGGGCCAAATGCTCCTGGTCCAGCACGGGCCATGACAGCCAGTTCCATCCCTTCTGTGTGGGGCCCTCATGGATGACCAGCCCAGTCTGGATGTGCACATGTGTGTCCTCAGCATCCGTCCCCGGAGCGTGGAGCAGCACACACTCCCCATGCCCCCTGTTCCTGTGGCATCCATCCTGCCTGCAGAAACAAGGAGCCCCGCAGACAGTGCAGGGAGGGAAGGGGAGTGGGCAGACCTCCAGCACCGGCACCTGGCAGCACCTCCGGCAGCAGCAGCAGCAGCAGGTTTGCCCCGTGACCGGGTGCAGCACAGTCCTGGCCGCGGCATGGCCCAGGATGGGAGCGGGCGAGCAGGCGAGGGGCCAGGCCACCCACAGAGAGCCGGGAGAGAGCCAGCGAGGAGGCAGAGCTGGGAGAACAGCGGGTCCGTGACCGGCAGTCGGGGTGAGGGCAGGAAAGGGGAGCACTGGGAGAGCGCATGGTTCTGATCTGCATTCCCGGGCAGTGCAGGCTGTGCAGGACAGGAGCATCGCTGGGATGCTGCAGTTTGGGGGACAGCTCCCAGCACAGGGACCCCATCCCGGGCACAGCATGGAGCCGGGGCTGTGTGTTCCCAGCCGGGGCGGGCGATGGGCCTGGCCACGCTGCGTGGGAACCAGACGGCCCCTGGGCACGGCTGCGGCGCTCGTTTCCTCCCGCGCCCCCGGGGACCGTGCGAAGGAGGGGGCTGAGGTCAGCCGCGCTCGCCGCCGGCCGCTCCGGAGACGCCAGCATGATGTAGGCGCTCAAATATTGTTTTCCACTGGGTAGGGGGAAAAAAGGGAGAAAAGAGAGGCCCAGGGTTGAGTGGCGGTCCTCGATGATGAAGGGCGGCCCCCCCTGCCCTGCCCGGGGCTGGGACACAGGCATGGTCCAGAAGCAGCCATCTGAGGGCTGATAACAGAACTGACGCGGCCGCGGTGCTCCCGGTCCCCGAGTGACGGCAGAGTTCCTCCGTGCCAGCACGGCCCCCGCAAAGACCCCCGAGACTGGCCAAACTGGAGTCTCACTGCCCTTGGGGAGCTGCGGGGACTTTGACACAAATTTGGTCCCAACATCAGCACGGAGAGCCCCTGCTAGCCCTGTGTCTGTCCTGGGGCTGGCTGTGCCATAGGGTCTGGGTATTGCTGTTCCTGAGGAGCTCCCTCTCCCAGCCTGGGGTTGGCAGGATGGGGTGGGGTGGGGGGGGAAGGGCACAAGCACAGCCCCCCACTTTGCCAGCATCACTCTGGCTCCACTCCAGTGTTCAGAGGTGCTGACTCGGGTGTCCCAGTGGTGTGTGGGAAGGGGCTGGTGGCCAGATCCTATCCTCGGGCTATGTGGGGACCCTGCCCACTCCAGTGTCCCCCAGCCTGGCCAGTTGGGGCATATCCCTGTGCCCAGCCCAGTGTCAACAGCGGTGACTCAGCTGGCGCCTCTTCACTGGCAGCCACCTTGCATGATTCAGGTCGGAGGAATCCACTTTCCCATGGCCGTTCCCATCAGAGCTGCAGCCCCTGGCACAGCCCATCTTTGGGGCTGCCCTGGTCTCGGAGTCTGCAGGGACTAGCTGGAATCCCAGCCAGGCACTGACACAGCCACAAGCAAGGACAGAGAGGGGAGGGAGCCCTGTTCCCCCCATAGCAGAGCCCCCACACTGTGCCACAACCCCTGGTGCCTCCCTGCGGTCTGTCTAGGGCAACAGGGGTTCATTCGCCGGGCCACACACTGCGGCTGCTGCCCCTTGTGCCACGTGTGACACTCTGTGCAAAGCCAGTAGCTTGGAGGGGTCCCAGGCACAGGGAGGTGACAGTGGGGCTCCGCTGGGGGATAACTTCTGCTGCAGCACACCCCGCTAATCCCCAGGGACAAAGTTCCCTCGCACTACCATGGGATGGCGCTTCAGGGGATCGTGGCCTCACACTGGGGCAGGACCTTGTCCCCAGCATCTCCCTGGGCCACAGGACCTGTGTGTAGGTGCCCTGACCCAGGCTATGCCCCGTCCCCGCATGGCCTCACCATCCAGTCAGTGATCACTGATGGAGGCACTGGTGGGTATGGGGGCTGTGCCAGGTGGCCCAGGGGATGTGTGTCCCCCCAGCCAGCACCTGAGCTGGGGCTGAGGGTCCCCAGCTTGCCCCTGCCCACTGCCCACCTCGAATGGGGCGCAGAGACCACAGAGGCAGCGTTGGGGAATGTGCTTTATTAGGTGCTGGGTTGTCCCAGGGTGGGGAGTCCCTCACTCGAAGAAGAACATGCCGGGTGTTCGGTAGAGGCAGGGGGGCAGCCCCAGGGTGTAGCCATTACCCCCCTGCAGTGGGATAGTGGTCCCCGGCCCCCATGGCTCCTTCTGCTCACCTGCCCGTGGCCCCATGGCCCCGAAGGGTGGCTGGCGGGGGGCGGTGGGGGCCGGGGGGGCTGCAGCCAGGAGATGCTCCAGCGCTGTGCCGCAGGGCCGCTCCTTCACGCAGAAGCTCAGCGCCTGCACCCGGCACTGGTAGCTGCTGCCCAGCGCCTCGGGGCCTGGCCGGCTGAAGGAGCCGAACACGGGCAGGTGGGGCTGCGTGTAGCCCTCACCCTCCAGGAAGCAGGATGGGGAGGGCTTGCCCGTGCCGAGGAGGTTGCCAGGGAACGCAGGTGGCACCTGCCCGAACGGCTGACACGGCCCCAGCCCAGGGGCAGCCAGCTCCTTGCCCTCCAGCTGCTCCGGGGGGGTGTCTGGGGTGGCCGGCGAGTCCTGCGGAGGGTCCCTGTGCTGGGTGGGCAGCAGGGCGGGCAGCAGGGCAGGGTGCTGGTGCTGGGCCGGGCGCTCACTGGGCAATGGGTACTGACCTGGCCGGGGCAGCTGCAGCGCTGCCGGGAGCCCCCCGAAGACAGTCTCCTTGGGCGGGCGGCTCTCAGGGGGCGTGAAGAACGGCCCCTTGGGCTGTGGCATGTCCGGCAGGTACAGGCAGGGCTGCCTGGCCTTAGGCGGCTGTCGCCGGGCACAGGGCTCAGCACACCCCGGCACCCCGGCACCCTCAGACAGAGCGGCAGGGCTCGGCAGGCGTCCTGTGGCCGACGGAGAGGTGTAGCCCCCCTCTGCCTTTCCCTCCTGCGGCAGTGGGGCAGCGGGCAGCCCTCGCGCCTGCTGTCTGGGGGTCTTCCCGCGCCCCTCGTCCCCCTCAGTGCCTGGTGCATCCCGGAGGCTCTTCTTCCTCGTGAAGCGCCGGCGGCGCCGCAGGAAGCTGCCGTTCTCAAACATGTTGTAGCAGTCGGGGTCGAGGGTCCAGTAGTTGCCCTTTCCCGGCTTCTTGTCATCACGGGGCACCTTGACGAAGCACTCGTTGAGGGAGAGGTTGTGGCGGATGCTGTTCTGCCAGCCCTGCTTGTTCTCGCGGTAGAAGGTGAAGCGGCCCATGATGTAGCGGTAGATGCCACTGAGGGTGATGCGCTGCTCGGGCGCACTCTGGATGGCCATGGTGATGAGGGCGATGTAGCTGTAGGGTGGCTTGGTGGCCTCTGCGCTGGGGAAGGCGCCGCCGGCCGGCTCAGGGGCCGGTGGGCTGCGCAGCGCCGCGTCGCCGACGGGGAGGTCCGGCTGCATCCTCCCGGCCGGCCCCCGCCGTTCCAGCTCTGCCGCTGATCCCGCTCTGCCGCACGGCCCCAGCACGGCCCGTTAAAACCCGCCGGCCGGCGAGGGGGCGGCGGGCCCCTCCTCTGAGGGGCCGCCCAGGGCGGAGCGGGGCTCTGCCGTCCAGCTCTGGTCCCTGTGGACAGACCGACGGATGCGCCGCCAAGGCCTGCGGCCAGCAGCCAGCGGCCCCGGGGTTGGCACGGCCGCTGCCTCCCCAGGGCAGAGGCGGGCACAGCCCCCAGCTCCCCCAGCCCCTTTTCCCACGGAAGGTTCCCACGACCTGGTTCTCATCCTGCCCTGCTCACGGTGTGCAGCCGGGCTCCATCTGCGCCTGGAGTGAGGCTGAGTGAGGGATGTTGGCAGGACTGAAGGTGCTGCCTGCCCTCAGGTGCCCTGCCCACCCCAGTGCCTCAGCCCCCTGCCCTCAGCCTGGGCTTGTGCTGGATTCTGTGCCAGGTCTCTCTGTTGTGCCAGGTCCTGGCGTCGTTCCCACAACTCTGGGCCCAGCACAGGTCCCAGGAGCCCCATCACACCACTCAAGAGTAGAAACTGAGGCACAGGTAGTGCTCAGAGTACCTTTGGGACAGCCTTCTGTGTTGCCAGGCCAGCAGAGCAGCTAACAGCACCTCGCTGCTGCCTTCACCCCTGCCAAGGGGCTGGGACAAGGGGCAGGGTGGGTCTGGAGCCAGCAGTGGGGCAGGGGGTTCTCTCACGCTGTTTCCCTTTGGATGGGGCTGAGCAGGCTTTGCCCTTATGAGGCTCTGTGCAGACTCAGCTTCCCCAGCCACCCGTGCTCTGCTTGGACCAGCACCAGCCCCCCACAGCAGAGCCAGCCCCCGACACCAATACGAAAACACAACCTTTATTTCTAAGGTTCGCAAACCGCGAGTCCTGGCAGTGCAAGGTGCAAGGAGGGAGCCAGGTCTGCCCTGGCTCGCTGAACAGGCACGCAACAAATCCCACCTGGGGGGCTCTTGGGGAATAAATACAGCAATCACAGGGGCAGCAGCACCTGCCCACCCCAGCTAACATCTGTCCTTGTCTGGTCCCTCACACTGAGCATTCTGCCTCAGGACATGCAGCTAGAATGGGACCATGGGGCTCAGAGCCTCCCACTCTGAGACTTTAAGGCAACTGGGCTCTTCTCTCCCACCCAGCTAAGGGCTGGCAGAGCTGTTTGAGGACATGGAGGGCTGGAGGTGCCAGGGGCGCAGGGCTGGGGGGAGTTGCAGAGCAGCATCGGCCTCAAGCGCTGAGCATGATGGAAGAGCTCCCGTGCAAACACCGGCTCCACCTGCGGAGGCAACAGAACGACAGAGGATGGGCACAGCTCTGGATCCCCACACTGCAATGGTCCCTGTGCCTGGCTCGGGGGTGGCCAGCCCCAGTGGGTACTCACGTGAGCCATGATGAGCTTCTGGAAGGGGTGCCCAGCTCTGGTCGGGTATTCCTCCCCGAAGCACAGGTAGATCTGGTACTGTGGCATGAGCTGCCCATTGCTCAGGTACTCCTGCACCTCTGCAAGACAACAACCCAGTCAGAGGACATGGGGTCCCTACAGCTGCCATCAGCCACACCAGGGCAGAACCTGCTCCTCTTCCCGAGGGGAGCAGGGTCTCCAGGGACTTACGCTGTATGTACTGCTGTGTGTCCAGCAGCTTGTAAGTCTTCTCCCTCTCCAACTTGTTCGGCCAGTTCTTGTGCGGGGCCAGTGGCCCATTCCAGTACACCCTGCCCTGGCACTGGCGCTTCATGAAGACCCCCTCAGGTGCCACCCACAGCAGAACCCCACGCTCCAGGTGGGGCAAGAGCCGCTCCAGCACGTCAGCCATGCAGGCCACGTGGCCATGGCCACTGAGCACCTGAGGTGAGGGGAACTTTATCTGCTCCATGCAGGAGGGGCCGTAGAGGTGCTCGCTGTCGGCCGGCACGGCGCTGGTGGTGATGCGGCAGCCCTCGGCCGTGCGCGTGGTCACCTCCTTCACCAGCACATCGCAGTAGTACAGGCGGATGTGGAGCCAGCAGTCTGGGGCAAAGGGAGGGTCAGTTCATGGGCAATCTGGGCTGGTTGGGCCACCCAGGGCATTGCCTGCAGCACGGCTCCTACCTGAACTGTTGACATCCTCCACAGGGAGGTAGGGCTGGGGTCTGGGAGGAAGCTGGCAATGGGTTGGGTTCCAGCCATGGAAGACTCCCCTCACACGGCACCCTGGACCAGGGCAGAGATGAGGTTGTAAAAGGAGATGGACAGTTACCCCAAGGGCTCCCAGGCACTCTCTTGGCCCAAGCCTGTGAGCCCACACTTCCCACTGTGTTTGCTCATTATTGGGCCTCATTATATCCTCTAAGGGCATAGCTTTGCTGGAGTAAGGTGAGAGTCCTCAGTCCCTACCTCAATCCCCACAGGTGTTCCCTGCAGAGCAACAGGAGAGCAGGCTCCTGGGAGAAGTGTGTGCTCGCTGCCCCCAGCCCCATCCCAATGAGAGGGACCCTCCTCACCTCGCTCGGATGGGTGGCCAGAGAGCCAGGGCTGTAGAGACACGTGGGCAGTCTCCAGCATGTCCTTCTGGCCTTCCTCCTTCTTCAGACTCCCTGCAGTGCTGCCCTGGGGGTAGGAGCAGCTTTGGTGAGGGCTGAACTGGCAGTAGGGGATCCTGAGCCAGCTCCTGCCTCTACCATGGACCCCATAAGCCAGCAGATGCCCTGCCTTAGTCTAGCAGTGCGTGGCAGAGGGGACCCTCTCTGATTCCCCGTGGGACAAATGCAGGCAGTGTGCAAGCAGGGGAGCAGCTGATGGGTGAGGGGGGGATTTGAGGGTCCCACCTTCTCCCCTGCCTGGATGGCACAGGGCAGGCTCACCTGCTGGTCCTCACTGCCTGGGGACTGTGCGTCACTGTCCTCTGCAGAGAGCAAGAAAGAACAGATGAACCCCTGGCAAACACAGGAACAGCCTCAGGGATGACAGCTGCCTGCTCGGGACACCCAGAGGGGAAGAGGAGCAGGGAGGAAAGGTAATGTCTGTGGGGCACGGGGCTTGTACAGGCATGGTTCAGGTATCAACCCCACATCTTGCACAGCAGGAAGGATGGCAGGGAGGTACCTGCATCACAGGCTCTGTCAGTCACGATCTGGTACACCTTGTAAGGCTCGGAGATGTCCAGCTGGCTCCGCTCGGGCACCTCCTGGAAGTCGGTGCTCTTGTTGAGGGCGCAGCGCAGCCGCGTCTTCCAGGTGGAGGGGTCAGCCTTGTCTGTCCCTTCGTGGTACTTCCCCTTGTAGACGGCCCAAGCCTGAGGGACAGAGGGTGCCCTGTGCTGTGGGGGCTGCCACAACCTGACCCCCGGCTCGGCTGTCCAAGGGGGTCCACCGGGGTGTGAGTCCACCGGGGTGGGGGGCGGCAGTGGGGAACCGGGGATGTGTTTCCTGGGGGACTGCGGGGTCGCGGGGGAGCGCACGGAGCTGGGCAACCGGGAGCCCCGGGAGTGTGCACGGAGCTGGGCAGTGTGTCCCAGAGGTGTGCATGGAGCCAAGTCCCAGCACTGGGAACAGAGTCAGGTAATGGAGAGCCCTGGAGGTGCACACGGAGCTCGGCTGCACGGAGCTGGGTGAACGATTCTGGGGTGCGCACAGAGCTGGGCAGTGGGGAGCCCCGGGCAATAGGGAGCCCCGGGAGTGCACACGGAGTCCGGGGGCCAGTCCCAGGAACGCTCCCAGGGCCGGGTGAGGGCCGCGGGGAGCCCGGGGTACCTTGAAGAGCGCAGCATCCTCCTGCTGCCGGTAATCCTGCTTGGCCGCGTGCTTCCAGGGGATGCGGAAGAGCGTCCGGTGCCGGTTCTCCCAGCGCAGCCCCGGGTACCGGCCGCTGTCGATCTGCGCGATCAGCCACTCCTTCAGCCGCATGGGCGACCCCGGCTCCGCCATCGCGGCCCGGCGGCGAAACCGAAAGCGGCTCCGGCTTTCACTTTCTCTTTCCTGGCCCACGCCGCCGGTTCTGGCTGCTCCACGGCGGGGGGGACGGGTCTTAAAATTTTTTTCTCTGCTCCACTTTTCCCCAAGCAGCAGCGTCATATATCCGTGTTCAGGAAAAAGCGATGTCGTAATTGAACGCTACAGCAGTGGCAACAGTTGGAGCTGGTGCCTCCGGGAGGGATCCCAAAAATGGCATCCCCGAGGTTTCAGACCCGCACAATGTGTGCACTCAAGTACACCAATGGTGATTTTAGGCTCTTCCCGTTGTTCATTGGCTCCTGCGGAGGCTCCGGGTGATTGACCTCCACCCCGGGAGGTGCCTTTTGTTAGGCAAAGTGTGAGCGCCCATTCCCAGGCTCTTGCCTGGGGCTCCAGCCTTTTCCTGCCGTGCCGAACACAATGTGCAGCTCGCACTGGTCATTTACATACCGAGATACCTGCATAGGTGTGTTTCTCAACACAGGCTCTCTGCACCCGCAGGAGAGGGGCAGGCACATTGCATCCACGGGAGAGGGGAAAAGGCAGCAGAAGGCAGAAGGAACTCTATTGCACCCCTCCCAAGTGCTTTCCCTAAAACTGTCAGGATTCCCGCATGCTCCCTGAAGGGGACAAGGGACCCTACTCCCTTGTCTTCCTGCTTTGGAAGTCCCAGCTGCAGGGGGCTGTGTCCTCCCGCGGGACCAGCTGCTCATTCCATGGGTGTGGGGAGCTGCAGGGAGCTGCGTGAACAGCACGGGGTTTCCAGGTGTGTGAACAGTCACATTTCCCCATCTTTCAAATCTTTCCTCTGCTCGAATGCTCACATCTGCCTCGTGGGGCTTTGGGTGATGAGTCGAACGGGAAACGGGTGGGAAGGGCGGATGAGCTGTGCCAAGGGCTGCCGGGACCGGGGTGGGACACATCCTGCACCAGCTCCCCACTGGCTCCCAGCAGGGCACGGGCTGGTTCACTGGGCCACCCTGAGGTGACGCTGGTGTTGGTTCCTCCATCACTGCTGCAGAGCCTCATGTCGCTGTGCAGGNCCCCGAGTCTCTTTTTGCAGTCCCCCAGGCCTCCTTTCCTGCTCTGAGTCAGAGAAAGTCACATCTCGCCGAGAGGATAAGCGAAGTTCCTGAGAGCTGCTGGGGCTGCAAAGTCTCCAAATGAATAATCAGTGGCACAGAGCCCAGCCCCGGGCTTTCCCAGAGGATGTGAGGACAGGGCACGGCCACGTGGCACAGAGGGCACATGGGGCCGCACGGGGTGTACGAGCGAGCACCATTGGCAGAGGTTTTCTCTCCTCACTGAGCCTGTCCAGGACCCCTTTGTTGCAAAATGAAGCCCAGGCACCCCCTGTGCCCCACATCTGGGCGAGCTGTGGGGCCACGTGCTGGGAAAAGGGCCTGGGACTGACCGACAGAGAATCCACATCTCCCCTTTCTGCCTTGGGAAGCAGAGCGATGGCAAGGAGTCACTGCACAGCCTCCCAGTGGCTTGCACTGATTACATCCAAGGCCAGGAGATAATCACAGCTCGTTTGTCAGCCCCAGCCCGCCGGGATAAATTTTATCGGCCGGCCGGGGATTTCATGTGGTGTGGCAGCCGCCTGGTGACGCGGGTCCCGGGGGATCCAATTACCCGGGCATCAGCGAGGACGCTCGGGAGCCACATTCCCACTGCATTCCTCACCGCGCTTCTCCCTTCCCAGGGAAGGTGAAACTGCTTAACCCTTAAACTTTAAACTTTTCATGCCAAAATGAGCTTCAAAAGGAGTCAGACATTAACTCGTAGCTAACCTTGCCCTTGCTTGGGTTTTTCCAAGCTTTGCGAACCAGATCTGCCAAAATAAACACATTTTGCTGTGCTGTGGAGCTGAGCTGGAGGGGCCAGGGCCCTGTGTGGTTTATGGTGAGAACAGGGGGAATCCCTGGGTGTAAACACCTTGGCAGAGGGTGCCCCAGTGTGGGAGGGTACACATCCATCCCGGGTGTGTAGTCCTGGGGTGCAGGGGTTCCACCCTGCTGGGTGCTGAGGAGGCCAAAGGGTGCTGGAGAGCCCGGCCTGGGGGCGAGGGAGTGGGGAGAGCAGCCTGGAAGGAGCTGTGAGGAGAGTGGGATCCCACGGTGGATGGTGCAGGAGCAGTGAAGGATGATGCACCCCTGGTTACTCAGTGTCCATTCGAGAGGGTGGAGCTCCAGCCTGCCTGGGTCACCCCAAGGCCCCACCCAGCCCAGCAGGCAGATGCTGGCAGCAGGAAGGAACCCTGGTCTTGAAGCTTTGTCTCCTGGGGGATCCCTTCCCCCTTGGAGAGGGGTAGCAGGGATGAGGGGGAGCCCCGAAACATACTCTGAGCCCCAGCAGGGACAATGCTGATGACCCAACTGGGCATCCTCAGAATTTTTCCCACCTGGGACTCTGCTCCAGGAAAAGGTGTAAATTGGACAGGTCTGGGGCTTGTGATACTCAGCTGATACCAGGCTCCCAGTACTCCCAGCAGCTGGAGCCAGCAGATTCCTGGACCTGGTGCTCCTGGACCCAGTGAGTTGAGAGGCTACAGTGAAACAGGCTCCAGGTGAGCTCCCACTTGCTGCTCCCAATCTCTCCTGGAGCAGAACTTGTCCCCAGAGAGCCTTGCCCTGGCACTCACATTTCAGGCCTCCCTTGTCACCTTCCCACAAGGCAGCAGGGTGAGTCCTGTCCAGGCATGCCAGTGTCCCCAGCCCACTCCAGTGAGGGGCCAGCAGCAGCTCCAGCCTGGTCCCACGCTGGGACCCTCCCCCTTGGCATCCTCATTTCAACCCAGCCATCACAGGGGAGTCAGACCACAGAGAAGGGTTTATTACTGGGGGACATAGAAAGTCTTTAAGCAAAATGGCTTAAGGCTCTGCTCTAGTGAGGTCTGGCCAGGTTAAATGCTTGGTTCCCACCTGTTACAGATTGTGCCCTGGGATGGGTGGGAATGGGGTGCAATGGATTCCTAAAGCTACAGTGCTTGCTCAGGGCTTGTGCTTGGCCAGTCTGGAGCTGGACTCTTGCCTGGGAGCCTGTGTGGTGGCACTGCCTGCTGGCACACTGGTGTGTCCCTGCTCCACAGCCACCTGGACACTGGGAGCTTGTGCTGCTGGTGGGAAAACTGCTCTGAGGGGAGCACTGGCTCTCCCGTGTACCCTGAGGCCATGCAGTGGGTACCCAAGTGCTAAAGCTGCTGCTGGCAACACCTGGGTACTGGCTTGTGGCAGAAGAGACCCCCTCTGTGTTCTGCCCCAAGCAGGAGCCTGCAGTGACCCAGGGGCAGAGACCGGTGTCCCCAGCATGCTGGATGTGAAGAGGATGAGCCCAGCATGTTCTGCAAAGCCCAACAGTGTCCATGAAACCTGCCCAGGCAGACGGTGGCACTCTCCCACCCCAGAAGAGAAGAAGGAGCTGGGCTTTGTGCAGGTTCCTGCCCAGTGCTCTCTGTCCCACTGTGTTACATCTCCATCTCTCCCAGGCTGTTGGGTGATGCTCGCTGCTCTCCCTTGGCTTGGGTCACTTCAGACAAGCCGGGATGCAGGAGAACGTCCTCTTCACCCGCAGCAGGAAGGGACTCGTGCTCCTCATATCTCTGGCTCTTGGGACCAGTCCTTGCACAGCTCCCTCTGTCCTGGACGTTCCTTCTCTCCCTGCCGGCAGCAAGGCCTTTATTTCTTCCTCGTCATTGAAAGGGGACATCCCATACCTCTGCTTCAGGTGCCTGCGGACCTGGGGAAGGAGCGAGCAGTAAAATAAGATGCTGGTTTACAAGCACAGGTCCAAGCCTGCCAGCAAGGGGAGCAGGGAGGAAACCGAGTCCCCTCAGAACTTGTCCTTGCTCCGAGAGCCATGGCAGGCTCAGCCACGGAGCTGAGCAGGGGTGGCAGGGGCTCGTCCCACCTTGCGGGCTGCGCTGCCGCTGAACTCAGACAGCTGCTGCCTGAAGCCGGGGTTGGGGTTGGCGACAGGCCGGATGGTTCGGATGGCATCCAGCACCTCCTGGCAGCTCAGCTCCGTGACAACCATGACGTAGGCAACGACCACGGTGGTACTGCGGGAGATGCCAGCGAGGCTGGCAAGGGGAAGTGCAGAAGGGCTGGGGTTAGTGGCACACCCTGACCTCATGCTTGCCTCTTCCTCCACCCCTGTGCCTCAGATATTTCAGTTCTTCTTCTCCAAAGACTTGCTCTCTCAGAGGCCTGAGACCTTCCAAGGTCCTGGCCATCAGTGCCTATAAATACCCACTCCTCTCTGGGGAAGGGGAGCAGCAGCCACTGCCTGCCTGGCTGCCTGCCCCAAACCCCACTCACCCCGCGCACTCAGCTGCAGCAAAAAGCTGCCCCGGCTCCAGGACTGCCTGGATCCCGCTGGGTTTGAGTCACAAGCCACAGCCAAGGGTGGATCCTGCGTGGGTCCATTGGCACAGAGCCCTCTGGCACAGGCTGGCTTTGATCAGGGGTTGCAGCTAAAGTGAGGGGCTGGGGGCTCTATCTGCTGAGCTGGGGGGACACAGCAGCAGGCACAGGGGAAGAGGCATTACCAGTGGACGAGGCAGTTCCCTCCATGCAGGCGACACTGGTGGATAAAACTGATGCATTCCTTGAAGTGCCTCTTGCTAGCAGGAAAAATAAACCAGACAGAATAAGAACTTCAGGGGTGGAACAGCATTTTTAGCTGCAGGCAGAACAGCCCTGCATGTTTGAGTTGTTTTAGGGGATCTGCCAGCCACTGCTGAGACCTGAGCAGCTCAGTGCTGTTTATTCCCAAGGAAAGGTGGATTTGCCAGCTCATTCTGTGCTGGGGACACAGAGGGGGACACTGTGCTGGGGATGCACGGGGCTGCCCTGTGACTTGTGTGACTCATGCTGAGGCAGTGGGACGCTGGCTGCTCGAATCTCCAGCCACGCCTGTGCCCTTGGCTGGTTCCACACCCTTTATGTGCTCTCCCCTCTCCAGACATTTCCTGGGGGGATGCTTGCTGCCCCTCTCCATGGGTGCTGCAGAGTGGCTGCCCCTTGCCTCACCCCAGGGCTCGTACCCTCACAGCAGTCACTGAACTGGGATGCTGTTGAGGTCCAGGGGCAGTCCCCTGCAATGTGGGTTGCTGTGCTTGAGGAGCTGGAGGCAGCACATTGGAGGGCTTGAGAAGCTGTGAGCCCTCACCTCTGGTCTCCCTCCCACCTCCCTGCACGTCCCCAGCCTGCCCAGGGTACTCACATGTTGGCTTCAGGGGTGTCAGGCAGGGGGATGCGGAGGTAGGTAATGTCCTGGAAGACAGAATAAGAAGAGGAGATGCTCAGGCACTGGAGCCAGGGTGTCACACATGGTCAGAGTGGGGCTGGCAGTGCCTCTGCTCCTCACCCACAGCTGCCTGCAGGGTTTTGCTCCACCCACACAGCACCCCCCTGCATGGGGATGGGGTCACACTCTCTCTAGGGTGAAGGGCAGGGCAACGGGACACCAGCAACTCGTGGGAGGGGATGGGAAACAAGAGTCTGGAGAGCTGGAAATTGTTTCCCGTCAGCGTTCAAGGCCTGGTTATAGTCACAGCCCATTTCCCATGCTAGGGGGGCCGCCCAGCTCCTCTGGGATCAGTGGTCAGGGAGAGGTGTACATACTATGGGATGCTCAGAGGGGGAAGGAAGATACAGCATGGAAGGAGCTGCAGGAATCTACAGGGTGACTTCTGGTGCAGGACCCTACCTTCAGCAAGGGCTGGGGGGATTCATGGATCGAAACAATGTGCGTGATTTTGTTCCGGCTTAGCTGCTCCAGGTCTTTGGCATCTGAAGGATAAAACCAGCTATCAACATGGATTAATTTCCTACTCTTCTCTTCCCACAGCACTCCCACCCTGCTTCTACAGCCAGCCAGCACACAGAGCTCTGCTCCAGCAGCTCGACTGCATCCCACCCCCATATGCAGCAGTGCAGACATGGGCAAACGTGGAAACCTGGAATGCCAGTCCTGTGATCCCAAACCAGAGGCCTCTCCCTGATCCCTTCTCCTTCCTGCTCATGCTGGTTGAACCATTCACACCTGCACAGAAACACTCTGGGTCAGCAGGCAGTGTCCCTCCTGCCTGTACTTGTCCCCACTTTGGGAGGAGACACGTGCCCTGCCCACACCTCCTTGAGCAGACAAACGTAACACTGGGACTTGCTGCAGCCTGAGAGATCTGCTTTGTCTTGTGAACTATGGAAGTGGAGCTGCAGCAATTTATATCAACTCTGATTTTCTGTAGAAAACACCTGAGCAATGACTTGCTGCTCTCTGGTCTGTCCTCTCTGCCGCTGTGTGGACAGAAATGGGGTGTCCGTGGCTGTTTGGGGCAATGCCCTGTCTCTCACCAATGCTTCAGCATTCTGGCTGTGATCCTGGCCTCTGGTCCAGCACAGCAGTTGTTGCACAGGGAGGGGAACGTGCTTGTCTTGCTGAGCAGCTTCCAAGTGTCTCCCTTTAATGCCACAGCCAGCAGATGCTGCAAGCGTGGCCAGAGAGGAGGGGAAACATTTCCCCATCTCATTCTTTTGGGTTTCTAAACTTTCATGTGGTGTAAAACCTTGGCTCAGGAATCCAGCCCAGGATGTGCTAACGGCATGATGTGAATTTTAACAGGAGCAAGCCTCCAGGGAGATGCTGTGCAGGGGAGCTGCGCTCTGTGTGGGGAGGGAGATGAGGACCTTTGTGGGGACTCACACACCTGCCACCTTCCCATCCACCTCAGCAGGCAGTGACAGCAAGCAGTGAGACTGGAATCAAGGCTTACTGGGGCTGGAAAAGCTTCCAGTTAGAGGAAACGTCTCTGTGAGCCTAATGTTGCAGGCCTAGAATCTTCTTGTCACCCTGGATTGCCTGGCAGGGTGATGAGGGATGTTTGGATGGCATCAGGCCTCGGGCCCACAGCAGAGGCTGCTCACAGGAACCCCCCTGATAAACCTGGCAGCTGGGTGCCCTTGTCCCTCTGCTCCCAGCAAGCCACAGCCTGCCCAGCCCAACCTGAAGTGCTCCATGGGGCACAGGGAGAACAGGGCTGCCACTCCAGTGACATTTCCTTAGCAAGTCACACCCGTGGTTTTAAACTTCCACAGCACTTACAGAAGGAATCAAGCTGGCAAAGGAGCCATCAGGGAGGCTGGAGTACTCATAAATGCTGATCTGTCATGGCAGATGCCAACATCTGGTCATTAACTGCCCCCGACAATGAAAATCCCTTGAAATAGTGACTTGGTGTGAGAAAGGGTGACTGCCTTGGGAAATTCCCTCCTGAGTGTAGGCAGCCCCCTCTGGCCTCTTCTACAGTGTCAAAACTGGGGAGTATCACCCTGAAGTGCCCCAGTCTTGCTCCCTTGCACCCTTGTGGCACCACCAGCTCCTCTGCTCCTGGCATGGGATCCATATTCCCTCCTTGGCTCCTTTCCTCCATGCATCCCAAGAGCTCAGGGCAGCTGTTAAATAAGGAAACCATGCAAAGGCAGGGGGGCTCTGCCACGCCTGTCCCGCAGTGCCTTTACTCCCACTACTGCCAACCCAAATTGGGTGACAGAGCAGAGCAGAGCAGAGCAGGCCGTGGGTGCAGGCAGAGCAGTGGGTGCAGGCAGAGCAGTGGGTGCAGGCAGGATGTCAGGCAGCATTTGCAGGCAGGGAGACACCAGCTCAAGCAAGCCCCGCTCCCCAGCTGGAGAACATCTCTGCAGCAGCTGGGTTCCACTTACCGACAAAGTTCCCAAGGTAGAGGCCGGGAAGGATCTGTGGGACACAAGGGGAAGTGGCAGAGTGAGCAGTGACCTTGTGCTGTAGTACCCACTGGGCTGGGAAGCGTTGACCTTGTGGAGGGGCCACACTTCTGGCATTGACATGACCATCGCCAGCCCCGGGGCAGGAACGGTGCTGGTGCAGCTGGACCTGTGCATTCCCAGGGCTGCCACTGCCCTGGTATCCAGGATGTGGGGCTGGATGTAGCCCTTGCACCTGCAATTACCTGGCACCTCCCTCTCACAGGCACTGGGAGCCCGACATGGCTTTTTCATTGCTCCTCTTGTTTATTATCAATTAATCCTCCATTGGAGTTTATTACCTGAGCTCAGCAAGCTGCATGCACCTTTGTACAGCCTTGGACTATACCCATGACCTGTGGAAGCCCTGCCGCTCCAGGGATGGGAAAGCAACAGGCACAGAGAACCTCGTAGGGGATGTGGCAGTCCCCCTCCCAGCCCTGAGCTCCACTCCCCTCACTCTGCACTGCAGGAAGCCCATTTCTCACAGCCCAGGCACAGATTGCTCTGGACACCACGCTTTCAAGCTCATTTCCCCTGGGAAATTCCACTTCTCATGATGAAAAGATAATGACTTGACAAGGCCTCTGTTAACAGCACTGCAGATACAGAAGCAGGACACCTTGCAAACCTTCTCAGTCAGAGCTATTTTATATTCTCCCTCACTCACTCACAACCTGGGCAGTGAGTTCAATCCTGTATCCAGCCAGTTCTCCACCAGCTTCTCCCTGCAGCAATATTTGGTGCCCAGGGCAGGTGGAGGTGATTTTCACCGGCACAGCTGGACTCACACTTGTCTCACTGCTCACATTTGGAAACGTTTCTCTCGATTGAACAGCCTAAAGAGGGTTTTGGTTTTGGTTTTTTTCGTGATTCCTGCTATTTTAGATCAATTTCCTATCGACGGGGTGCCTTTAACTCGCAGCTGCGGCACTGAGGGGAGCGGGTGAGAGAGCGCCAGTTAGCAAGGGCAGCTCCCAAGGGCAGGACACTGAACCATGAATAAACAGCATGTGCCTGTCCCCAGCACCCTGCTGACCCGCTCCCCAGAGGAGAAAACGGGGCAGTACATAAATAAAATAGTGCCCATCCCCTCTGTCCCGTGATGCCGAGCCCCACGCACAGCCCAACCCCGCTGAGCAGGGGATGCGGGACCACCAGGCTCGGAGTCAAACAAGGCTCCCAGCGTGTGCTTGGAGCTGGTTCCTTGGGATTAAAGGTGCTGGGAAAAGTTCCCCCCTTCCTTGAAGGAACTCGCTGTGACCCCTGCCCTCCACACCCCCCCAGGCAGCTGTCGGGACGAGTCCCAGCGCAGTGTCCCTGCCTGCTTCACCTCCGGTGCTGCTCTGCCAGCAGATAAACAAGCTGCCCGGGAGCCGAGCCCTGTGCCGGATCCGGTGCCAGCCGGTGAAACGCCGCTTGGCACGGCAGAGGCAGCCGCCAGGTAAGGGTCTCCCCCCTCCGGCACCGGACGAGCCGCCCGGGCATGGCCGAACTGCAGAGCAGCCGCCCCAGCGCTCCCCGTTACCTGGCTCATGCCGTTCCCCATGGCCGACGGCGGGCGCCGGCGGTGGGGACGGGGCACGGGTGTCCTTGTCCCCAATGCTGCCGTCCTCCCCGTTCCCGGCCGCAGCTGCCGTCCCCGCTGCCTGGTGGGCTTCCCGTCATGAAGTGCTCGGCTCCCCCAGGATCGCTGCTCGTTGCCAGCGCGGCGAGGCCGGGCCGGTGGCTGTGCCGGGGCAGAGGGGACCGCGGCCGCCGTCCTCCGCGGCTCCTGCCGAGGCCCTTCCCCGGCTGCTCCGGCGCTGCCGCGCACCGGCTGCTGCCTGGCCGGGAGCAGACAAAGGAGGAGAAACTCCCCCCCTGCGCCGTGGCGTGGGAGCACGGGGCCGCGCTGGCTGCTGCCTGGCGCCGCTGCCCGCGGCCGCACAAGGCTGCACTGTTGGGAGAAGAACAAAACCTTTGTCCTGCTCCATCAAGGAAGGTCTGTGCGGCCACGCGGCGAAGCGCCCGGCAGCATGCCCACCCCTGCCCACGCCATACCTAGCCCTGCCCTGCCCTGCCCGCAGCCTGTCCACCCCCTGCTCGCACCGTGCCCGCCCTGCCCGCTCCAAGCCCACCCCTGCCCGTGCCCACCTGCCGCCAGGTGCCGCAGGATCCCTGCCCTGCCCTGCCCTGCCCGGGGGGCTGCGGGAATGTCCTGGGGACTTCGCAGGGCGGCAGGATGGGCAGTGCCAGCGAGGAGCAGGGCTGAGGGGTTCCCCACCACTGCCTGTCACCGCCAGCCCGCAGGGAGGGTCGGGCCGAGGGGTGCCGGGGGTCGGGCCAGGGCGGGGGGATCAGGCCGGNGGGGGGGGCAGTGTGGGGGTACGGGTGCCGAGAGCGCCCCCTGGCGCGCAGCCGCGCGGTTGCCATGGGGACGGGCTCGGGCTCCGGCGCCCCTCAAAGGCGGGCGAGGGTCGGGGGTCGCGGCCTGGCCCGGCTCAGAGCGGGGCCCGCAGGGTTCCCAGTGGGTTCCCGGCTCTGTATCCCAACTCCTGCGCGTCCCCGGAGCAGCATGTTAAGTCCCATACGCTCCCTGTGCAGGTGAGGGCAAGGGCAGCCCCCCTCCCCAGGCCTCCCACTGTGTATGGGACCGTGGTTGGTATCTGTGGGCAGGTTTAGATGCTACAGGTTGAATAGAATTAATTACGTTGGAAAATACTTCTGAGATCATGGAGTCCAACCTGTGACTGGACACCACCTGGTCAACCACGCCAGGGCACTGAGTGCCACTTGAGTCTGTCCTTAAACACCTCCAGAGGTGGTGATTCCACCACTTCCCTGGGCAGCCCATTCCAATGTATAACCACCTACAGCCCTGTCCTCTCCAGGGCGATGTGTCCTGCAGCACAGTGGCTGAGCAGGATGTGATCCCACTGGGAGCTTTAGCCCTCACCAGGTGTGGCATTTGAGCAGCCTACTCTTGTGGAGCAGGGACACCTCAGTCGTGTCCCTATCCGTGGCAAGAGGGTGGAGTGGGATGAGCTT
>VZTR01026850.1:9750-102916 GCA_013400775.1 Chaetops frenatus | reverse complement strand
CCTCTGTAAGACTGTCCACACTAAGGGTGTTACTCAGAAAAAAGTTGGTGTTTCTTAATGAGTTGCATGAATGTTTTTTGCATGAAATGCTTAAAGGGAAGGGGATAAAGGGAAATTATTTATGATAATTAGAACCTTTTAATGTGACTGTATCAGATACATTTGTGGTTTGTGGGGCTTGAAAAATTAGTATTATGAGCAAATGAAGATGCAGTATTTTTGTCTATTCCCAGCCAAACTAATAATTCCAAAGATTGGAACTTCTCAATTTTTCTTTCTTTTTAAGGAAATAATAGTGATGTAAAAGCGGATCAGAAGATACGTGATCCAGAAGTTTTACATTTCATGACATAATGTCATTGTAGTCTATTCAACACCAATAGTAAGTGTGAAAGACATAAGTATTTATGTGAAAATCTATGAGCTGGATGCCATAATGCTTTTCCAGCTTGCAAGAATATAGCAGAATGCCATATCTGTAGGTGTCCCAGCTGAGAGGAAAAAGTCAAGGGCTGCAAGAAGGACTTGAATAAGGCCATGGAGGGTTTTAATTAGAGGATTTTAACAATCTTTCCAACTAGATGAGAATTACAACTGTGGCTGAGCTCGTGTGGCAGTATAGAGCAGCAGCAGCAGCAATCTTCATATGCTTCATGAAGCATGGACAGCTTTTGAATGGCAGTTTGTAATGAATTGATTTAGTAGGATGTTGTGGTTTAAAGAACAACAACTTTTTTTTCTCCTTCCTGGGGGGAAGAAACCACCTGGGGGTTGATTTTGATTTTTGTTTTTTTTTTTTTCCCTTTTTTTTTTTTTTTTTTTTTTTTATTCTGTTAATAAATTATTTCTGTCTTTGAAGTTTAGGCCTGCTTTGCATTTCTCTTAATCCTTATTCTCATGAAACCACTACACTGCACTCTCGCCTGGTGTGAGCAGGCGAGCAGGTGAATGTGAAACCGCTACATAGGGGCAGGCTCAAGGCCCTTTTCTGCAACTGTCAAAAACAACCCCATCTTCAAGGAAGTCAGTGTGTACTTTGCACTGTGAGAGCAACAGGAAAATTATTTGCTCACAGACCCCTAGTTTTATAAGTCAATATATTCAAAAACTAGCCAAGGCAATGTAAATCCCCACTGTGTAAAATTACTAACTCAAATTGCACACCCTGACCATTTAAATGTTATTTTAAGGCTTCCTGGTCAGTTTTAGCTTTAAGCAAATTATCTGGCACAACTGACTAATTAGTAAAGTGAAGCAAAAAGAAAAATCACACAAGTTTGAATCTGCTGATTAAGGTTTTTTATTTCTAGTTGTGACAAGTTTGCCTCTCTAGGTAGAGATTTAGTGGCTGGCACCACTTATTAAAAGAAAAAGTTTTTTTTTTCCTGCATGGAATTGTTCTTCTCTAGCATATTATAGAATTGCAGAAGGCTGAGACAAGCATGGAGTCAAGAAGTGAACCTGGCTCATGCCATGGTCTTACACTGTATTAATCTAAGAATGCTTTGGTGGATAACTATATACACACAAGTAGAAATGCACACATATGAACTTAATGGCAAAACATCGGTATCAGATGTGGTAGGTAGTGAGAATGTGAAAGGTATTATGTTATATTGGTTGTAAATCTTCCCTTTAACCTTCCTGGAAGAGTTTAAATAGCTCTTACATTAAACCCTATGTGCATGAGGAGAGATGTAACTTTAGATCTCAGGCCTTTAAGAGTGCCCACTTGAGTGGCTCTGTACTGGGTGGGGCAGAGACTGGAAGAGCTTTGTAGCTGTATTTGTATCCTTTGCCTATGGATTCTGGGGAAAGAAGCAAGACAAATTGATTCTTCGAGCCATCAGCTGAGCCATACTGATCTTCTGTAAAAGAATCCATGAGTAAAAAAAAAACAAATACTTTTTGCCTTCCCCCTAAAAAAAATAAAATCAGCAGAAAATAATTAAGCTTTGAGGATCTCATCTCAGATGAAAATGCCAGGCTGAGAAGCTGAGGCAGAGGAAAATTACAAGCCTTTCCCTAGAGAAGAGGTATCTTGTGTTGACGAATGATTAGGTATTACTGAAGGAAAAGGCCTGTAGAGATAAAAATCAGTGAAAGGTACTGAGTTCCCCCCAAGAGGGAACAATTTGTCTTAGGAAGAAGCAGGGAGGTAAACTCTCTATGACGCAGAATTCATTATCTCTAAAAGGTTTATTTCTCCATAAAAATATGTTACTCTACAATGACTGTGTTTTCTGTCACTGATTCCTGGTCTGTAGCTCCATACAGAACAGACCTCTTAAACTTCAAGACAGAGAGAAGTGGTCATTGTTGATCAGGGAAGGACAGTCCTGTGCCCCTACGGAGGCAAAGGGCTGCTTAATTATATGCTCAGAGAGTGATCTCTTTGAGAGTCAGTGGTGTTTGCCCTGACTGACACATTCGTAAGGACCATCACATCACTTTTTCCTCCTCTGGGTTCCCTGATTGATCCCTGAAATTGCCTAACCTTTTTACTGTGCACAGCTACCACTCCTCTCTACTGTCGTCAACTTCTTTATGGTATAGGATTCTTCTTCACTTGGAACAGAGCTCCTCACATCTCACCCTATCCTACCTTCACATTTGACTGTAAAACCTTATGAAGTTCAGAGTCAGACTAAAGAGTCAGTTAATTTCCCAGGCAAACTTCTTCCTTTACAAATACAAGCATCACATTTTCTGTTTTGCAGTCACATGGTTATCAGTCTGTTTTGGCAACACTCATTAACCACCCTTGTTAATGCACATGAAATGTCTCATTTTGGTTATTGTTCTGTTCTGGGAGCGAGACCATCCTTTGTATTATTTGGTCTTTTGAGAATTTGATTTCAATAACATTTTATGTAGGTCTGTTTTTCCAGAGAAATTGTTTCACTTGTATTAGCTGGATTATTTTAAACAGAAGGAAAATTGTTTGTGGGTCTGAGCCCCCCAATTCATAGTAGTCAAATGCAAGGATGATTCAATAGGAACACAAAACATGGCTTACTTTTGCTACCTGAAGTGTCATTACTTGAAGCCATGACAACATTATTGTGATAAGAGTTACTTGTCACATGATTTTAATCCAGCTCCAAGTGCAGGGCAAATTTCAGCAGCCAGTCTGTTGAATAGACAGAGCCTCCTAAATCTGCAGGTACTTATACTTTTGGCACAGAGTGCCTAGTTAACAAAGCACCTATATCATTACAAGGAATTATGTCTGAGGTATTACATCATTTAACATTTCTCTGTCTCTTTCCCTTCTTTGTCTTCCTGGAAAGGAAATGGAAGAGAAGAACAATGTTATACGTCCTGCTAATGAAAAGAACCAAAATTTTTTCAAAATCCATGTTTGTTCTAAGATCTCTGTTCAGGACACTTAATCCTTGAAACTGTCAATTTTCTCAGTATTGCTCTCACCACATGTTCCATAGCAACCTTTGATTTTGAATTTGACTAAATTTTGTGTATGTTTTATGAGAATATTTTGTGTCTTAAGTAGGTTGACCATAAATGGAGACAACTGTAATGAAGAGCTTGGTTTGATTAGTCATTTAGTCTAACAGTTCCATTGAGCCTGAGGTTCAGCAGGAGAGCTGAGGGGTACTCAGCCCACAAGAACTGCAGAGAAAGGCTGGTACCTACCGTGTAGCAGCTCATTTATCCTGGGTCCAACCAGGAGCAGATTCAATCCCTGCTAATACATACAACTTCCTCCAAGCTGTGTGTTGGCTCAGAGCAGGGGGAGGTGAGAGAGATTAACATTTGGACAGTATCACTTATGTCTGAGATGTTTGTCTCTGTGTTACATTTGTCCTCTGTATCTGAGTCAGCTGGAAAGTGCCTGACCTGCAGTTACAGTGCAGTCTGTAGGACCATTGCTACTTGGCTTCAAGGGAAGGAGCATTGATCTCATCTGAGATTTTTGTTAGACAGACAGAATACCATATTTAGCATTTCTGTATATTTTTTTCATATTTTTACTTTGTGTTATGGAAATGCTTTATGGTCTCTGAAAGCATGCTGGATTTGATTAATTACATTAAACAAATCTGAGAGCAGTGTAACTACACTGTAACATGGCTTTCCAACACAGGGCTTACCTTACATGTGCTCCTGGCTACCAGCACTGCTATTGGGAGGCCAACTTCCCACTGATGTGTGCACAGGTAGCATCAAGTAAGAGTTAATTTGGTGTGCAAGAACCAGCTGTCTTATTTAAAGCAAACTCATGTCTTCCATTCACCCAAACCATTCTATTGGACTTGCCCATCAAACTTCAGCTATAAGTGACTTTGACTTATCTACTAGGCCCTATCAGCTGCACCCTGTTAGCTTTAATAAGAAATTGATCGTTTATCTTGGTCAGATTTATCATTTTTTTCTGATTAAATTACGGAGTAGAGCTTTTCACAAATTAATCATCCCAGTGGTTTCTATTTTATTGGTGTTCTATGGCTCTATATTAAACTTGCCAGTACTGCTTATGTATTCTGAAGGTGTGCTCTTTCATATAGCTTCTGTTTCCTGGGATGAGAAAATAAAGGAAGCTTTCATGCACATGTGGCAATAGAAAATAAGAGTCTGTTGTAATATTCCAAGTTCAGATGTTCAGCAACTCACCCAGGTACCCTCTTGAGGGAGCAGGGCAGAAGGTGTTGAGTTTAGCCCACATTTTCTCAGTTGTTTCCTTCTTTCTAAGGAAGGAAACCTCTCTACAAAAGCTTCTGGATTCATTTTTACCATGCTTAACATTGCTATGATGAGCAGTGTATGACTTATTCCCCTGTATTTTCAACTAGGTCTTAATTATGGTAATTTCATGTTTCACGTCCGCATGGAAGAACAGCAGCTAAGAGCTTCAAATGAAGCCAGGATCTGTCCCTGTATTATTACTGTTGCAGAGACTGAATTACAACCAGAATCCTTTTTCTAAGAAGCAGATAATGTTGCCTCCGGGCAACATGTGTGAATAAAATGCTTCAGTTAACAGCTTAAATAAACCGGATTTAAATGACAATGATAGTGATAATTATAGGATAATAATGAGGAGGAGGAGGAGAAGGAGGATGTTGAAGAGGAGGATATGCTAGGTTGCACAAACTAGAAAAAAATCAATGCAAGAGTTAAAAAGGAAAATCTTGTACAGAAACCTTGTTTAAAAGTAAGTTCCTGAATGATACCATCAGTTTGGGATTGGGCTACTAATGGAAGAGTTTGGCTGTTCATGGTACTACAAAATTAATGTTTGAAATCTGCGTTTTATAGATTACTGGGTTTCTGCAAAATTTTGTTGTGGAACTTGGAATTCACTCAGAGCCAGAACAGTTTTCCTTTTGTTTTTGTCACTTGTTCTTGCTTATGACAAGGGTCAGCATTTTGAAGTACAATGATTTGGAACTGTTTGAAGCAAGCTATTACCTTGTTCCAGTGTGGTAATCAGGACCTTGTAATTAAAAGTAACCTCCCAACAATGATCCAAGGACACTGTGGCTCCTTGGCACACTGCATGGTTTGTTGCTGTGTTGTTAAAACATTTTTATGTTGCTGATGGAACAGCTTACCTATCCAGGAAGAAAATAGACAAGTTTGCTTAAATACCTCACTATCACACACTTGTGTAACACACTAGAGAAAAGGTTAACATGGAATTTAAACTTCCTGGTGCACTGGCTGCTGAGAGGGGATGAGTGAATTTTGGGGAACTGGTGGCATTCATCAGTAGGGTTTTGACTTTTCAGCATGTAAGAAAGCTGAGATAAATATATTACTTAAAACCTGAATGACAGCATAAAATATGAGAAGCATGTAGAGAAGCTAGGAAACAAAAGATTGAGAACATAATGCTTTTAAGCAATTAATTATTTATTTATTGTTTGTGTCTTACTGTCATTGATATTGTTAAAAACCAAGAATCCCCTCCTAATGGTACAAAAAGCAAGTATGACCACCATTTAAATATTTAGGCAAGAGTCCAGAAATCTAACTTGCATATATCTGTCTATATGTTGTCTTGCCAGCTGTGCTCCCTTTTCTCATTTTCTCCTGGAAACCCATGCTTCCTGTTTGTCATTTCACCTCTTTCAACACCCATATATGGGAGGCCGGAGGCACCCAGCGCTCAGCACTCTGCAGTGTAACTAGGTTTTCAAATAGACATAGAATCATCTGGGCAGGAGATTAAAAGCAAACCAAAAGGAATTTATTTCATTTGGATTAGCAATTAATTATGGGAAATAATTATGGGAAATTCGGTGAGATATGAGAATATAGAATCCAAAGAATTAATACAAACAAAAAGGAAGCAGAAAAACTTGTGGAAATTGGCCCAAGAATACTAGAAATCAGTGTATTCTGAATGGAGCCTGTGATTAAAGAAGATTCTAAACTGTAGACTGCCAGAAGATGGGAAAGTAAAATAAAGGGAAAATTTTTCTGTGTTCATCTGGTTTCTTGTTCCTCCTTAAGCCACCTGGAGACAAGAGAGTGAGTTAAATGGTCTTTGGTTCAATTTAACGCAGCAGGTCCTTTCTAACAACTTTCCCTTGAGAACAAAATTCAGAAATATGGCTGAAGATTTTGTCCTGGATATTTCACTATTTATTTCCAGTGTACCTTTTTATTTCAATTTTAAATATTGACATTTTATCTGCTAAGTTTCACAATATATATTTATTGTATTTTATTCTATCAGCTGCATGTTAATTTCAGTGTGAGAATCTCTTATTTACCCTGTTAGTGCTGAAGAGATAATGTACTTGTTGAAGCTTTTACAGTCTTCCCTATGAAACAGGCTCTTGTGACTGAAGAATACACATTAGCAGGTTTTGCTTTTATGGATGTAATCTATTGTGTCTTTTCTGCATGAGGGCATGAAAAAGAAAATGACAAAGAGAGAAAATTGTAGGAGTTTTTCATCCTTTTGCAAAGAAATCAAACTTTTAGGGCAGAGGACGGTGTTTTTTGTGCACTGACACTAGCAGCATCAAAACAGTGTCACTCCCAAGTCCTACAAAGAATATTCAGGTACTGAGGACTCAATCAGTACGTCATTTTACCTTGGCAGCAGCAAGGGAATACTAAGACTTGGGCTGAGGAATTAATCTTCTCAGAGGCTTTAAAATACTGTTTAAAATAAACCAGGATAGCTAAAACAACTTGGTGGTTGTTAATCTGCTCCCCTCTGCATCTAATGTCCAGGTCTAATTGCCTTCTATGACCTGGTGATGAATTGGTCTTATGAATAGTGCTGTGCCTGGATTACTTTGGAGGGGGGATTGCCCTTCTTTAAGGGCCTGCTTTGTATTGTGTGGGGCTGTTAAGACAGAGAACCCATAGAGTAATTGATACAGCAAGATGCAGTCATGCCTACTTTTGTCTTCTTTTCTTTTTTAAAATTTATTTTGTTGCTGTTTTTCTCTGTTCTGACTATAGGAGAAGATTTGGCATGAACTGTTGGCAGGTGAACTGTGTATTCCATGTTTCTACATTTTTCAACTGAACTTTGAGAAAACAAAAAATAGTGGAAGAAAGGCCCTGAAAGTCAACTCTTGTACTTGAGGCACATATACGGCATGGGAAAGATGTGTTTTGTTAACATGTCCAAACTCAGGTTACCAGTATGAAAATATTACTGTGTTTTTAGTGTCCAAGCCTCCTTAAGACTTCTCACCTTTGGTTGAGACTGCTGGCAGTGGTTGTAAAAAGCAATAATAGTTTCCACAGAGGGAATGATCCTCTGAAAATATAACAGATTTCCAACTAGGAGCAATCAAAGACAGAAATTCTGCAGCCACGTGAACATTACATTACAGATGCTAAACCATCTCATGATGGAAAGCCTGGTTGTCAGGGGCAAATTAAACCATTCCCATATCCACCAGAGAGACAACACTGCAGGGCACAGGCAATCTGGGAAGTCTCTGGAGTGCACTGAGGATAACTTCCTAACCCTGGTGACTGAGGAGCCAATGAGAAACAGCACTCTGCTGGACATCCCTGAGCTTACAAACAAGAAATATCTAGCTGGGTATGTGAAGGCTGAGAGCAGCTTTGGCTGCAGTGACCCATAGTGATGAATTACAAGATTCTTAGAGGAGGAAGCAGGAGAAATAGCAGGATGACAGGCCTGGGCTTCAAGACAGCAGGCTTTAGCCTCTTCAGGAATATCCTTGAAAGATTTCTGTGGTATAACATGTTGGACTGAAGATAGGTTGTTGACTTTCAAAAATCACCTCTTGAATGCCCCAGTCCAAGAAGCAGAAAATCAAGCAAGGATGGCAGGAGGCCTGCATGGGTGAACATGATGCTCCTGGTAATTTTAACATCAAATGGAAGAATATAAGGGTGTAGTGGATGTACACAGCAAGGTCTGTGGGGGCTAAAGGGTGGCCTCTGTGAATGGCATTGAGGAGCTGGGAAAGTATATGCTAATCAGCCTCAGCTCAGTACTCAGGAAGGAGGTGGGTCAAATCTTCCTGGAAGCCATTTCCAAACATATGAAGTACAAGAAAGTGATTAGGAGTAGTCAACATGGATTTGCAAAAGGGAAATTATGCCTGGCCAAGCTGATAGCCTTCAACAACCAAATGACCAGCTCCAAGGACAAGGGGAGAGCAGTGGATTTTAGCAAAACTTTTGGCACTGTTTCTGATAACATGCTTCCAGGCAAACTGATGAAGCCTGGACTAGGCAAGTGGATAGTCAGGAGATGTAAAACTGGGTGAACCACTGGGTTCTAAGACATGTGATCAGTGGCAAAAAGTCCATCTGGAAGCCAGGCACTAGTACTGTACCTCAGACGCACGTACTGTGGCCAGTACAGACTAACATCTCCATTCTTGATGGGACAGTGCACCCTCAGCAGATTTGCAGGGGATACAAAACTAGGAGTTGTACCTGTTACACCAACTAAAGCATCTGACATATCATGAGAGCTGAGAGAGCTGGGACCATTCATCCTGGAGAAAAGGATGCTGAGGGGATCATATTAATGTGCATTAATACCTGATGGGAGTGAAGCAGTAAAGAGGATACTAGGAACAGAGTCAGACTCTTCTCACTGGTGTCCAGTAAAAGGGCAATCTACACAAACTGAAATACAGAAAATTTCTGAAATTGCTGAAATACTGGAACAGGCTGCCCACAGATGCTGTGGAATTTCCATCCTTGTAGACTTCAAAATATTATTTAAAACTTGACAGGATACAGCTCTGCTTGCCTGCTCTAGCTGACCCTGCTTTGAGCAGGAGAGTTAGACCAGGTAACTTCCACAGGTGTCTTCCAATCTCCACCCTTCTGTGAAGAGGGCCAGACTGGATGATATCCAGAGGTGTCTTCCAACCTCAACTCAGCCTGCTATTCTGTGAGTTGCAGATTGACTGGGGATCAATTTGTGCAATGTAGTGTTATTTGCATTTCAGTTTCTCATAGAATTTCAAACCACAAAGATATATTTAGTATTTTCTTCATTTTCTCCCCTCCCAGTACCAAGATCAAAATCAGTATTTATATGGCAACACCCTAGATGAGCACCCTGGTGAGTGACCTGAGACCAAGAATTACTTGGACTTAGGCTTTTTAATAATCTTTATTTAAAGATTTATAGAAGCAGAGGAAAGTCCCCTTAACTTTTGTGGACCTGACTCAGAAGGCTTAAAATTGTAAAAGCCCGGTCTTGCATGAGAAGAGCATGGCTCTGAGGAGTTTACTTCCTCCTTTTCAGTGAAGGGTTTGAGCGTAAGTCAGACATTGTCGAGTTGCAGTTCTGTCTTTATCCTTTCATACAGTTAACGTTCTTGGTATTGAGATCCCAGCAGAGCATTCAGCTAAAAGGAATTTAACTAATAATAGAGAATTCCATAATGTCTGATTTTCTGACTATTGCAGGAGACATAATATGAAGCCTCATTCATTATAAATTACTAATTAGGTTTTGAAAATTATCTTGGATATGTAAACCTATTATTAAGGAAATCTGCAGGCATTTCCACTTTTAAAAAATGAGTATGATATTGCCATTAAGAATTCTCATTTTGATTATTCATGGAATAACTAAAAAAACTGTAAGACAAAAATTAATTTCTCTTTGAATTAGTGTTCTCTTTCCTCTTGCATTCACAATTGCAGTTAGTCTTCACATCTTTCTAATCCAGAAAAAAATGCAATTGAAAGTCGATTATATATCTTCTGTGGAGGAAAAGGGAAGATCGAATCACATTCTAGCAGATCTTCTGTAATATAGAACTGTATCTTTTTTACAGGGATATAAAGGAGGGGGCTGTATAGGTCCTTCTGACTGGAGAGCATAAAGTCATGGCGCCTTATATTTCTGTATGTGATGCCAGGCTCTTGGCATAAAAGCGTGTCTCTGGGAAAGAGTAGCTGCTCCCCTGTTGAACACCAGGCAGGGAAAGCAGGGAGGTGCATGTCCCTGGTGCATTTCTGGCAGGCGTCTGGTATTCCACACTGCTCTGCCACTGGGGTAACTCTGCTCCCCACCAGCAGTGTCTGCTGCACACCCGGGTGCCCTCCTGTGCCACTATGCAGCTCTCAAAGACATAATTACACCCTTGATTTCTGCCTCTCTCATCTGCTTCAGCATCACCAGGTGTGATTTTGGCATTTGGTTCTGCTGCTGACACCTGCCAGTACTAGAGCTGGTTGGTAAAGTTTTGAGGTTCCTTGTTATTTTCACTTTCAAGGACGTGTATTCAGCATATACCATTCTAGGTCATCCATTTTGTCCTCCCTGTCAGGTGCAGCTTGTTCAGGGTAGATTCCAGCTGTTAATAACTAGATCACAGTCTTCATGACATTTAATTAGAAGGCGCTGGCTGCAATTTTAGATGATTTCTGCCTTAACTACTTAATTTTACTTTCACTAGCACACTCCCAAACTTTTGATTTCATATGATAAGTATATAGGAGTGCTGCATCCTTCAAGACAAAGATTTTAACTAAATGCTTCTGTAAATATTTTTCCTTCTGTGTTACAGTTATTCCAAGTGTATGTTTAACATGCTGATTTCACACACTGCTGTGTCACTGTTCATTATACATTAACTTAAGGCTCAATCTCGCAAGGTACTGACTGTGTCTGGATCATGCTGAGTCCCTTTTCCTCCCAGAGGCATTTAAGGGCTTACAGGGCTTACAGAATCCAAGCAACAACAGGCTCTTTCAAAAACCAAACAGGTTTTCTGGAACAAGGTTTGTACTGTAACTGGACAATATTTTCTGCAATGGCTTTTCATACATTTAGATTAAATATTATCCAGAAGAGCAGACCTTGTAGTTAGTGGCTGCTGGAAGACATAAACATTTAGGTGTATATAGTGGTAATTAATTACCTTTTATAATTATGGTTTAATTAGTTTTTATGGTTAAGTGCAAAACTATGACTGAGACTAATATCAAAATATCAAAAGTTTTGTGTATTGGCTGCAGTGTGGTTTTTCTCTCTGTTAATGTGTATATGGTTTTCAGAGTTGCAGATAATCTGTGCTGTTCATCTAGCAAAGCCATTTGGGCATTATTCACTGTAGAGCTCACACACTGTGCAATTGGCGGCTTGCACTCTGTGACTTCTAGGGGATCCTACTGGCAGTGGCACTGCAAATTCCCTGGCATTACCCCAGCTTCCTGGAGCCACCTTCCTTGGGCAGAAGCCCACCCAGCCACAGAGCTGAGCCACTGGTGGCTGTGTGCACCAGTGTGTCATCGCTGATGGCATTGGGTTGGAGCGCTGCCTTCCACTGTCAGTCAGAAATTTTGAAAGGCAGACTTTGCCAAAGGGTAATAAGCTGATCTATTGCTTACATTTTGGGAAGCCAGGAGAAATATAGAGTGACCAAATGTATCTTAATGTGACCATACTACAGGGTGTAGCCTGTGCAAACTAGAGTATTAATTATTACTTTTTCTGTGAAACTGTTTTCTTGAGAAGATAGTACCATTGGTCTGTGTTGTAAGGTATTTGGCATTGAAAAAGTGTTGTAACATACTGTTTCTAAAAAGCTGTTCTCACTGCTTTGTATGCAGGTGAAAACCATAGTCTTCATTGTTTGCAAGGAAAAAGACAGGACCTGAAAACTTTAAGTAATGTGGTTTAACTCTATCTACAAACAAGGAAAATTACTTCCACAAGGGCAGCTCCTGCCTTTCCTGCTAGGCAGGGAAGGAGACACACTTTGATTTTGGTCCTGGTATCACCTGAAAACAGTGGTAATTCAGAATTACAAACTAAACCTGAATTCTGCTTTCAGACTTAAGGTTGGCCAAAGCCCAACTTCTCTAGGAACTGTTGGAGTAATCTCACTTTAATTCAAATACACCTGTGTGTTAATAAACATATCTTTTGAAAATAAACAATCACACTGTTGGCCTTTGCCCTTACTCACCCAGTTTAACTATCAGGTGCATACACATTTATTGTAGATTATCTCTTGAGATCAGTGTGATTTTAAGCATGCAACAGCAGAGAATCACCTACTTAAAACATTTGCAAGATCACAGCTCTAGCAATGCACTCTAACTGAACTTGTAGTATGAAATGAGTATGCAAGTAAACTGAGGATTAAGCAAATTCCTGACTGCCAGTTTTCTTGGAGCAATGGCCATCAAGTTGGCTGCTGTGCTTTTCTGGGGACTAAGCAAAAAACCCAAACAAAACTGAGCTTTTAGGCGTCTTTGGTAAATTAGAGAGGTTTCTCTGTAACTTCAAGCATAATTAGCTAAGCTAACAACTTAAAAGTTAAGAGTTGTTTACCTGTTAAGGGAAGGTCAGGAAATAGGTAGAAGTTTATGGGAACAAAAGTGGGTTGCTGATGCCAGTGAAGTATTTTGCAAAACTCTCAGCATAGGCTAAAGCACCACATGATTCCATGTAAGAATACTGCAGCAGAAAGTAGTCACAAGTACTTAATATCCTCCCTGGGAATTCCTGGTTTAAGTGAAATGAGCCTGGACTTGGTCGTATGCTAATTGCTTTTCCTTACTATGTGTTAGCAAAGCTATTTAATACTTGCTATAAAGCCTGGATTTCACTCTTTCTCCTTTAATACCAGGTTAAAGCTGAACTAGTAAGCTCTCAAAAGCTTAGAGGTTCCAGTAAAATGAGATTTAGCTAAAAATTGCTTGTTGATCTCTAGGAGCAATTGGTGCTCTAGGCAATTAGAGAAGCAAGACTAGTGAGAAAAGAGAATATGCTTCATTGGGATGCTGAATGATTTAGTAGAAATCACAGTGTCTTATTGTAAACATTAGGAAGGCTTTCTTAGCCATCAGAACAGTGAAAGATGTAGTAGTCAATTTTCAATAATTTACAAGTGTTTATTTATATGACGTATTTTGATTAAGTATTGGAAAATCAAGACGTAGAATATTGTGCATGGAGCAGGATGACTTACTTAAGTGTTTCTCAGGCAGCAATATCTGTGACTGTGAGGGCTCAGCACTGAATAGGAGCTGTTTATGAGCTGAACAATAGCACGATTTCTCACAAATGAAGCATCTTCTCTTGGCGTGGTACAGTGAAGTATAAAGATGATACTGCAGCCTGCTGAAATTGGCTTGTTACAAAGGTACACCTCTGGCTCTTCAGTTAAAACAATTATTCTGGAATGTACTGTCTGTGGCTCTTCAGGACTTCCAGAGTTAAAACTTTCATGTAAGTCTTGTCCCCTGCTAGGAAAATTACCAGATGCTGACAGGGGGTGTCAGCAGTGCCTCAGCTGAACATATGCTACATATGGCTTGGCTGCAGGCATAGACAGAGAGGCCCTGTCCCCTGCTGCTGCAGAGACTGGTGAAAACAGGCTTTAAACCTACTGATTCCAGCACAATACTAAATGTTAGTTTCTATGCAGTATTCATCCTACCAATGAGACTGAATAAACTACTTGAGTATAGATTGGCCTGCCAAGATTTTTGCTGCATCAAGAAAGAGTTAGGTGGCAACTTTACCGAGTTATTTTACAAATGGTTGTTTTGAGGTACACAGCAATCCTGATTGCTGTGCATTGTAATTATATTTGTACTATTTTGTGGTGAGGCTGGAATTGAAAATGAATCAGAGATTGAATGCAAAGAAGATTAAAATCTCTACCTTAGTGATTGATTGTAATCTCTAAGTCTGACAGAACAATGCATCATAAAAAATTAAATTAACTGTTTTCTGGAGAAAGTATTTCCCTGCTTTTCCAGAGAACACAGTGAAAAATACTTCCTCTTTGTGATGTTGCCACAGAATTCAGTGATTATTTGTGTTTCTTATGTGAATCTGCTGCAGGCACCCACCCAGCATCATCACTCACACACCAACCTCCTACCCACATATTCGGGCACCCTGTGGTAGAAACACAGCACATGGGGAACTGCTGAGGGCAACTGCATGTTTCTCCAGCCCTTTCCAATTCACAGCACTCTTGAGAAGCTTCTGAGAAAAAATTCAAGTATAGACTCATTTCAGGAGTCCTGTTGCTTGTGGAAATGGAAAACATTTCCACTCTCACTCCTGAGCTTCCCCCCCTGCTCTTGGATGCTTACTTCCATCTCCTGCCCAGCAACAGCTCTGGTGCAGCCAGGGGAGCTGCTTCAGCTCACAGCCTGGTGGGAAAAAGCAGAAGGCATGTCCAGCATCTCTCACTTTAGGTGGTAGCATGCTCTTAGATTGGCAGGAGACACCAATTCCACCTTCATCCTTAGAGACCAAGTAGGTGAAAGGAGATAAAGTGAACAGGATCAAGCAATCTGTGGGGAGCAACAACATCTCTGGGTCAGTATGTGGTAACAAGACAAAAAGGCAGCCATTCCTGTCCTGGCATAGAAACAAAGTTTGCTGAATTATGTAATGAAAAGCAAGAGGTGGGAAGAGATCTGGCACAGATCAAGACAGACCCTAGGACAGGATTTGTGCAAACTGCCTCCCTTTCATACTGGAACTGAAACATGGCTCATATTTCCAGCTTAGTTTAATTATGTACCCCAGCATGTTGAAGGAATGGTTTTTAAGGTTTTCCTTAACTGATTTTCTGAACCTGAAGTTTAAGGTTTTTTTTAAAAGGACAGTGTCACTGATAGAAAGCAAAGCGAAGGCAGCTCACCAAAGTAAATTAACTTTTTTAGTAAGGCTATGTGTAATCTTTCATATTCAGAGCTATCCTGTGCTCTTACAAGACACAAATTATTAGCCAAATCTGCAAACTACAGTTTAGAAGATTAATGGACCATCATCAAAATAGTCAACTGAGTCTTGAAACAGGCACTTGAACCTGAACTCCTTTCAAGAAATGGAATTTAAGGTTTGTCCGCTGCATGGGTAGATAATGGATTATTTTCCCTATGTGTATACTTTTTATAGGTATCATCACTATAAGCATCAAAGTGCCAGAGGAGCATTGATGGATTGATCCTTGCAGACCCATAGGTTATAAGGCACTACTCCTATCATCACATATTTTACACTTAAGCTGAGAAAAGTATGCTGAACTGCCAAGGTCAGAGAGAAACAAAATCCAGAATCTGTCTTCCCCAGCCACAGGGAAGATGTCATAAAGACATCTCTCCTGACTGAAATGGGTGTTGGTTTTTTTTCAGATAATTTACCATTACGAATGGTAGTAGGAGAATACAGAGTGGTTTTACCACTAGTTATAGGAATATGGATGTCTGAGCCAATGGCCATAAAAGTCTCTTGGAGCCCTGGTTTCAGTTCCCATGCTTCAGGCAATTATGCAATTTAGTACCATAGATACACATAACAAACTCCATCTCAGGCTACTAAAGCTAGGTTTTCTTCCTTGCTGTTCTAATACAGAGAGAGCTGCATGATTACAGTGTTTTGAACTTAAAAATAATCTGACTAAAAATGTGACTAGCTTGTGCAGCTGTCATATCTTACAGAGGCAGTCAATACGTGTTACTTGTATTGATTCTTGGAAACAATTGAAATATTACAAAAAACATAAGACTGCAAGAGATTTCCTTGTCTATACAGCAGATAAAAGTTCTAATTTAAAATGTATGGGCTTTTTAAAACAGGAAGAGTAAGGTGGTCCAAAATTTATAAATTTGTGTCTGATACCCTGTCCAGACAAATACATTTTCAAGTGAGTGGCATTGTGTGTTTTTTGCATCTCTAAAATTAGGTAACTTCTTTTCTGGACAAAATAAATAGACAGTTTGCTTAATGTGATCATCCATGTTTTAAAAAATATTTTTGAGTTTAATATTAATAATGAAGAAAATAATTAGTTACTACAACAGCAGAAAAACAGAATAATGGCTATTAGATGGAGGTTTACAATTGCTTTGAAGTCTTCAGGCAAGCTAAATTCAGAGAACAGATGTTATTGAAAAAACCTAGCACATAAATGTTGTTGTAGCCCTTGTCACTTGCTTTGCTCAAATTATTATTTTCTAGCTTTTTCATTCCAAGGCACTCTTGATAGAGTAAATTCAAACAAAATGTAGAAATTGACAAACTAAAGGTAGAATTAGCAAGATGATTTTTTTTGTCTCAAAAAGAAAGAGAAACATGGTGGAGATGGTAATTCAATCATCTGGCACAAGAAATATGCCCATGAATGTTAATTTACTTCAGACTGTAACAAAGATAGCAAGTTTGTCATTGTAGAGAGAGACTAGAGAAAGAAAAGGGTTGGTAATAATTGAGAAATGAACCCCAAACAACTGTGTGGTTCTTGAAGGCCATGAATCCATACCACCTAGGACCCTCCTAACAGGATGCCCCAATCCTTCTCATCAAGTGGAGCTTGTTCCTCTTTTTCTTAATCTTACTGGAATATTCACTGCTCTGCCCTCATGAAAGTATCAAAAGCTGTAATTGTTCAGGGTTTTTTGCTCTGGCCAGCACAGAAGTACCCAAGGTCCACAGCCATACTGTAACCAGGTGCGTATTTCTGTTGTGTCACACTGGCCAATTATTTTGCTGGCCTGTTATTTTGTTATAATAAGCATCAGAAGCAGGATGATCTTATGTGACTTCACATAATTTCTACTGATGTGGCATCATTCCTAACACAGTCCACTACCTGCTTCGCTTTTCTAACATCTGATGGACACTGTGCCTCTGCAGAATTGCTGTATCCCTCCTCCCTTCAGCACAGCGCAGTGATTTAAGTGAACACTGAGTGCTGCTTGTGATTCCTCCCTGAGCTCAGGGAGCAGCACCATCGCTCCAAAATCAAATAAACCCACACACAGCCCCTTGTTATGGCTCACACACAAAAATGTTCCTCGGTCACTCCAGCCCCTGCTCTGAATCATTCAATCACCCATTGCAGGTGGTGCTCAGCCCTCGAACTCCTCAAGACCCTTTCTCTGCATATTTATTTTTCCATCTTTTTTTTTCCTCGTTGCATAACAAGGTACCTTCATATCCTCAGGTAAGAGGATACAGTTTTGAATAGAGAAGAGGGGATGGCAGGGTAATTAAGTGGGTGGGGAAGGAGGTTGATAAAGGGCTGATAATAGTCACTTTTACACGCTATTATTTCAAGCAAGGAAAATAAATTCAGAATGGCTGTAGGGCCATCAGACTCTGCAGTGACAAGTATGACATAGGACAGGATGGCAGCTAGACCAGAGCAGGAAGACAAAGCCAGGATGGGACAACTCGAGCTCTGAAATCTCATCCATCCTTCCCTAGTGCATATCACTTTGATGTACAGCCATCTAACAGAAAATCTAACATTTTTCAAGATAAGAAGAAGATGAAAAATATATAGTGTAGGGGGAAAAAAAAGAAAGACATTATTGAGTAATCTTTTTCTTCCTATTTCTGTCAACTTTTCATCTCCTCAGTCCTTTCTCTTTCTACTTCTTATACTTTGTGAGATTCAAAACAAAGGTGGAATTCAGCCTTCTTAATTGGTAACTGGAAGTCTTCTTTATGTTGAAACACAATGATCTGTTTATTGGAAACTGTTCTTCTGTGGTACCAGCCATCTCTCCATGCCATGCTGTCTGAATAATGCCTCTTGAGGATGGGGAGGAAGAATAGCATTACAGTCAGACCCCGTGGGGTTATAAATAGCATTCTAGCAGCCTGAAAGGCTGAAGCCATCATTAAGTTGCATGCAGCTGTAGTGGTGTAGGTGAGTGAGTAAGAGCAACTCGGAGATGGGATAATGGTAACCTGGTACACAAGGGTCATTTTTCATTAATGGCATCTCTCCATAGGGCTATTTTGTTCTCCCTAAATTAGGTCCCTGTGTTTAAGAGAGGCAAACCACATTTAAAAGAAGATTAGAGGGGAAAACAGTTTGTTGTGTATTGTGATTTATACCAAACTGTGATAAACTTTTCTAACTTGGGTCAGCAATTGCTTTTATCAGCAGCTAAGTAAATGCAAGTGGAAGTGCCTTTAGGAAGCTGTTCACCAACCTCCTGCATGTGGGCAATGGGAGTTTTCACTGGTCAAATCAGGAAGTTAATGCAGCAATTTAACTCAGGCTGTTCTTTCAGTGTTTTCCTTAGCAATGTGATTCCTTTTGTCATCTTGGAATTTTTCAGTGCCAAGATGACAAAGTTCTTAGTTTTGGAAAATCCGTTTCAATTTATTATTATTAGTTTGCTTGCAGATATACAAAAATCCTACACTAATTTCATGTAATTTATATAAAATAACCCCAGATGAAAATAATTAACAGCTTATGTTAGTTTGAGCTTGCATACACAAACACTACTCTTCACTCATTTGTAAAGTGAAAAAATTGAGATCTTGATCTTACTCCCAGTGAAGTTGGTGGGGGAGTTGCCTTTACCTTCAATAGATATATGACTCAGCTTATTTCCCCCTGTGGGACCTGTCAGTATGTAAAGATTCCTTGGAGGTTAATTGCTTGCCGAAGAGACTTTGCCTGGGATCTAAAAGGATGGTGCAAATTGCACAACTGGAGCCTTAGCTATGTACTGCAGGCTGGAAAAGACACTGTCATTTAAAGCAAAGGGATCTCTTTTTTCAGTAATCCTGCATCTTAATAATTAAATTTGGTCACTGATTAATTTAGAGTATGTCTTAGAGAGTCATTTCCTTTGCCATCTTGCCCAGTATAGTAGGGAGCTGTGGAAGTAGGACAAATGCTTTTATGTTTTCCTGAAACTATTCCTTTGGCTTTTTTTGTTTGTACTCTCTTTCAAGAGTACTTTAAAAAACTGACTACTTTGAAGTAGACTTTTAGAAAGCATTTATAAAAGAAACATGAAAGAAATAACAGTTGTGGGAGTGGAAGAGAGGATTTCTAAACTAAGTAGATAGAATCATTCTTATTTAGACTCTCCAGATTTATGTGTGTGACTTCATTATATAAAGGTGCCCTTTGCTATTCTGAAAAATCTAAGAGATGTATCACTACCAATTAAAAGCTGGGGGAAGGTTGTTCCTTCATCTTTAAAACTCTATATTCATTCTCCCATGTCACATTTTTTGTAATCCTTTCCCACCTGTATTACACTTGGAATAATCCTTCTCACTCCTTGTCACATGTGCATTAAACCTCTTTCAAAGTACAGACTTAGAGCTTCTAAAACAAGCATTTCATTTTTGTTGCGCTAAGTGTGATGTCAAATCACTATAAGAAATCTCATGCATATACCAATCTGGAATTTATTCTGGAAGTTCCTCCCTTCATAAACTGCTGCAACTTGGTCAACCATAATAAGTACTACTGGCACTGCCTCTCTGTTCACTGCAGCTTATGTTGTTCATCTGGAGACAAAACATTAGCCTGTAAATAACAGAGTATATAGCTCAGTCCTGCAGAAATACCTATGCAAGTGCTATGAATTTGTTTGTATTAGCAAGCATTCTCAGTGGCAAATGGTCACAGTACTCTCATTTTGCTTTTTTAGGATTGTAGAAAAACCTTAATATAGGAAGGACTTATCTCCTGAAACTTTGGTTTGTAATTTTAAGGAAACACTAAGGCTTGCAAGAAACTAAAAATTGTTTAGGTTAAAATTGGAAAATAGATTTGCCTTTTTTCTCATGGCAGTTCTGTTGCTAAATTCTGGTTTCCATCATTTTAGTAGACCTTGGTGTGACAGCACCTGAATACTATACACACTTTTCAGCCTCCAAAAAAAAAAGAGTTCAGATTAAGAAAAGATTTTGTTAATTATTGGTCTCCAGTACAGGAAATTAATCCTGTTCTCAGACACACTCTTTAGTGTACTGCATCCAATCTTCTCTGAATAGTACACACTTGTGGAGGGGCTAATGAATCACTGAACCTGCAATATTTCGAAGGGGGTTTTACCACATCATAGCAGAAAAGCTATGATGAACAAGTCTGGAAGATTAAAACTATTTACTTTTAGAAACTTGACAAACTTCTAATTGACTAGATACTGTTATATCTGTAATTGCAATTTTCAAAGTATTTTCTTCCTTAAATGTAGTGATATTTTAAAAATACAACATGCAATATAAATTCTTACCTTATTATCTAAAGTGAGTTTTAGTGTGGCTTACTAAGGAAATTAAGTTTTTGTGAGCACTTCATTAATCTGTCAATACATTCTTAGATAATTTTTAGCTCTTCAAGCCTGTTTAATCTGTTGAGGAGCTTCAAATACATCTAAAAGATGGTTTCAGCTCTCAGTTATCAGGCTTTCTTAAGTTTTAGAAACACTGTTGGCTGGATAAAGGAAAAACCCAAATTAGTGTCTCAATTCAGCTCAACAGTTTTCTCTGTTTTGTCTTTTTGTCCAGCTGGTTGATAAAGGACACCTGAGGAACTGGAGGTTTCCTTCTCTGAGTGGGCAGAGCTTGTGGATGAAAAAGTGTACTCAAAAGAAATGCGATACATATACCTGGGATACTTCTGGAAAGGAACTTAAAGGAACATAGAAACACAAATCCATTGAAACTCAGGGTTGAAAATGCTGTTAGAAGTTTTTAAGTGACCAGCACAAACCCTTATAGATAGCAGGGAGGCTGTGAGACAAGTTTGTAAGACCTGTTGGAAGTGGCTTTTAAGGTAACTTCTGACACACTTCTTGTCTCATATAAATTAAAGTTTTCTCATTATGTTGCCACTAAGGTCATTCTATTGCCTCTTTAATCAACTTTACTGGGTCCCTCTTCAGAGACTTCCCTTTCCCAAGGTCTGAGGCAGATACTCATTGTCTACACTGCCATGAGAACTCCCCCAGGCAGTCCCAAGCTAACACAGATCACCAGCCATGGTCTGTATGGACCCTCTCCATGTCAGCATTTCCAGTCTTAATCTGCATTTATTTCTCCTTTGCTTCCCATGCCCAGCACTGTAAAGCAACCATTTTGACCCCTCATTTGAGTCATTATTCCAAAGTCACTCCTTCCATGGGGCGTACCAGAAAGTTGTGGCCAGCAAGAGCAGGGCTGGTGGCAGGCTGTGCCTGCTGCTGCTGACTGCTGGAGAGTTCTGTGGTCACTCCCAGAGTTACTTGTTACCTCATTTGACCTGCATCCCTTAAGCCCATTTGTTTGCCTCATCCCCTAACTAAACCTTGCCTTTGAGAGTGTGTCTGTACTGCTCTCCAGAGAAGTAATTGCACAGCATGTGCAGTCACAACACTCTCAGAGGAGAGGCAGTGGGGCTGATGGCCTTCACTAGTTCTTTAGGGCATCTGCTCTGCCATGCAATCTGTCTCACACCAATTTCTTTTTGTATCTTACCTGAGCTACAATAAAACTATTAAAACTATATCTACAGTTCCAGTGTAAGTGTAGAAATATTTTTTGGACAATAAACTTTCTGAGGAAGGACTAAGAGTTCATACAGGTCTTTCCCAGGAGTAACGACATAGGGCTTTATGACACCGTCTCAAAATTTCCCTTGTAGCATATGAACTCTGTTCAGATTGTGCATAAAATGTTGTTCCTGCTGTTAAGTCTGAGGAATAGAAGCAACCCAAAAGGTTGTCCAGGTTTTGGACAGAAAGGTAGCCTGGGAACCAAGCGTGAGTTTGGTCAACGGGCCGTGCAAACTGCACTCGTGAGCAGGACGTACGGACCTAGAGACGGAGGCGAGGAAGGGCACCATCGAGGAAATTTTGAAGGTACTAAACGTGACCATCCCCGCGCGGCCGTTTGTTCGTACGACGGAGGGAAGGCATGCTCCTTCCAGCGAGCGGCAGCGGCGGAGCCCCGACGGGAGTCACTGGGGCGGACGGAGCGGACCCTGCCGGGCGCGGGGGCGGACGGAGCAGCCGGGAGTGCGCGCCCCGCCCCGCCACGCCGGGCGCCGCTGCCATAGCGATGCGGGAGTGGGCAGCGGCCGGGACGCGCGGCGGCGGCAGGGAGTCCTGGCTCTTCCCAGGTAAGGGCCCTGCTCCGGGGTCGTCTCCTGGGGAAGCTGTTGCAGGCTCCACGCTGCGAGCTGCGTTTTTAATCTCACCTCGCTGTGTTCGTTCTCCCGCCTCTTCCCCGCGCCCTTTCTGCCCGCTTAGGTGCAGTTTCTCCCAGAGCCGCTTTCTGTGGGAACTTCCCTTCCGAGAGCAGCGTCTTGTGCTCATCTATCGTTCGATGTTTTCTTTCCGCGTGGAAAGCTGCGAGCGGTACCAGGGCGCAAGGGCCGGCCGAGGGTTGGGTGCCCGGCGGGCTTTCGTCCGGCCCGGGTGTCGCCGCGGCGGGGCTCGGCCCCGCTCTGCCCTGCTGCCCGGCAGGCTCCGCCGCGACCCCGTCAACAGTGGGTTTAAAAACAGCGGCGGGAGGTGTTTCAGGCGTCTCGCTGAAGCGCAAGCAAATCCTTTTATCCGCGGAGGAACAGAGGCTCTCAAAACTTTGAAAGTGCGCTCAGCAGGGAGCAGCCTTGAAGCCAGCGAGCACGGCCTCTGTAGCTGCCGCGCTTCATGTGGAGGTGAGGACTGGCTGTGCGCGTCCCGGCGGTGTCCCCGCGATGGAACCCCGGGCGGGCTTCAGCACCTCCTGCCGCTGCGCCTCCGCCTCAGCCACACCCCGTCCTCGCTGCCCTCCGAGCTCCCGTGGCCCTTGCGATGGGAAGGAGACAAAGAAGGGGCTTGGCCTGCCTCTTTCACCAAAGCACAGCTGTACACGTTCCCTCCTTGTTTCGGGGCGAGGGGGAAATCCCCTCGCCGCCCCCATGACCCTGCCGACAGTGGCAAGTTTTCGAAGATCCCACTGCCCCTTGCTGAAAGAACCGTGCCATGAGCTTTGTTTTTAAGGTGGAGTCAGCTTCATACTGGGCATCCCAGTGGTTTTCGGGACATTGTTTACCATGGTGGGGCAAATGCCTGCCTGCGTGGCAAAGACCCCTGCCTAGGGCAGGAGATGCATGGCCGGTGTCCCACACAGCTTTCCCAGGCACTGTAGCGTGGTCTGGTCTGCTGGATCTCCCAGGCTCACCTGAGGAGAAGATCCCTTACAGCACATCCCAAACAATCCAGTCACTTTCAGATTTAAGTTTTCATCTTGCTGTCACCATAGCTAGCATAGGGTGGCTTTTGGGTATAATGCTTTTAATTCTTGTTTTCTTTTGTAGGGAAAAAGAATTTGTTGTGCACTTGATGTAATTTTTTAGGATTTTATGTGCCAGGAGACAGCCAAATCAGTCTAGTGTCACATAGCCTTCCAACAGAAGCAAGTATAGGAAAAATTATGTCTGTTTTCCTCTTCTTTGCCTCCTGTTTGAAAATTAGGTGCCACTTGATGAATGTGTTTTAGATTAAAACCTCCCATGTATCTTGGGGCTCAGTGCTGAGCACCTGAGGAGGAAGACTGGACTTCTGTTACTAGAAATTTCTTTAGTGTGTATGAGGATTGTATTTACCATTGTAAGATAGATGTACTAGGCATATTGAATTTATTAGCTGATTAGCATTAGAGAAACAAGTACATACCGAAATTATTCTGGTCTCTTAAATTGCTAACAAATGCAGTTATACTTTGAGGGAGTTACAAATGCCTTCTCTGCACCCCTGCAACACATCTTGGTTCACCATAGAACTTGATCATTTTGTGTGTGTCTTTATCTCCTACAATGTAGCTGAAACTTCTTTTAGTTGGGGGCTTCATCAGAAAATTTCTTAACAGTGACTTTTGTTTTCCTGATGCAGGCAGTGCTGCCTGAGGAGCTCAGCTCACCTAATCAATGTGAAGGCAAGGCAGATGAAGGTGCAGCAGATGAAGGGGAGGCAGCCAGGTCAGCTAGTGGAGACAGCAGTGTTGCTTTGAGCTACCCCAGCCTCTGCCTCCATGCCTACAGCATTGAGAACATGACAACATTTCCGAATGGCTGTGGAAATGACACCACCATTACTTGTATAGTTATGGATAATAAGGAGCCCCAAAACCAGACTACCTGTGCCAGTCATAATGGGGGACACAGCACCAGAAACAGTCTTGAGGAGGAATTTCAAGAAGATAGGCTCAGCCCTTCTAAAATCATGCGCTTTTTCACCATGCCTCGGAAATGGGCTAATTCCAGCTCTGACAGGCCTCGTTCTCTGGTTTTGATGGGCAGCTCATCCACATGGAATGCCTTCTCTTCTATCAGAAAGATGGGATCTTTCAAGAAGTTGAAATCGTCAGTTCAACAAGGAATTCAAACAAGAGAATGCTCAGACTTCATAAATGAGAACAACATAGGCAAACACGATCCAAATGGGGCTGTGGTGCGAGTTCAGACTAACAGGTATTCCTATTCAGGGCCTCTACGTGATTTCCAGAATGCAGTGGATGGTTCAGCTTCTGACTGCTCTGATGCTGAGGAGAGCGATGAGTCTTTCCTGAGGGACACTCATCGCTCACGCAGCATCAGGCGGGCTTATGGTGCTGGCCGCATAAACTTGCTAGACACAGATAAAGTTCAGAGTCACCAGAACTGTGTTAGGCCAATATCACCTGTCATCACAGAGCCAGAGATTTGTGAAATTTTGGTGAAAGACACTGAAAACAACAGGATCATTTATCGGAGAAGCAAAAGTTCAGATAATTTGAACTTTCTGAAGAAAAGCTCATTCAAACGGAAGTCCACCTCAAACCTTGCTGATCTGAAGGTTGTAAATGAAAAACAGATGCCAGCAAGGACTGTGAGTGTTGCTTCTGCTGACTCAGACAGAAGTAGTGGAAACCCTGAGAGGAGATGCAAACGATGGAAGAGCCCTATCAGAGCAAAGGATTTTGACCGAGTTTTGAAACTTGTCAGTAATGTTACAGATGTTGCAAGGAGGAAGGATGGCCCCAAGAACATGGCTCCTTCTCCCAGCGAGCTGTCCCAGAGAACAAGGTCAAACAGCAGGCTGCATGATGACTACTCCCGCCGGGTTTCCAGCAGCACAGATCATGACAGGAAGAGATGCACCTCCTCAGTATCCAGTCCAGACTCTTCCTTGCTGGGAACATCTTGCCTGCAAAACCCTGTGATTGCTCAGGATAAAGAGGCTGAAATGAATGTAGATGTTGCTGAAGATAAAAGCCTCAGGACATCATCAGGTATCCCAGACTCTGACAGCTTTTCACCCATGATGAGTGACGTTAGTCCATTTCCTAATGAAGTCTTTTGTGCGGACTCAGAGGAACCAAAAGCTACCCAGCAGTATACAGATGAAGCTGAAAACCTTCATGTTCCGGTCAGGCCAACTACTCCAAAGCCTCAAAGTCCAACTGTAGAGAAGGTCAAGTGTAATATGAATTTCCAGTGTCCAGACCATCACAGCATGTTGTCACTGAGCTCATCAGAGAGCGAGGAGAGAGTTGAAGTACCAGGGCTGAAGCTGGGCAGGAATCCTGTTTGCTTCCAGGACTCAGTGCAAACTGTGTACTATGATGATGGAAACGAAGACAGTGGCATAAGCAGCCACTCTCAGCTGAGCCTCAATTTAGCCTCTGGTACTGAAGAGAAAAAAGAAGAGGTAAGAAAGAAAGCAAAATCCTTCAGAAGCTATGTACATATCCCATCAGGTTTTGTCTTTTTTAATGCAAAACAATGCAAAGTAATGGCTGCTGCAGCTTGTTATTGCTAAAATATGCTGACAGCAATTATTTCCTTTGGATATATTCCCTTTGGATGCTAATGTACAATTATTTTTTCTTTGCGCATTAATATCAAAGGAAGTTTTGGCAGCAAAGCTATTCATGTATGTTTTCAAGGGCAGCTCGTTGCACCCTGCAGATACACCACCTTGTTATGTGGCCTTGTCAGATTTTAGCAGCCTGAGCAGGGTCTGGCTGTATTCCCTTCACAACCGAAAAGTCTTTTTTAAAGAGTCTGTGTATTCTGAAGTAGTGTTGACTTACTGCAAAACACTTTGCCTGTGGAAACCTTGCAGAACATGGTAATATTTGTGGAGCAGTGTGGCGTGAAAGACACAGTACAGAGGTTTAAGCATTCAGTTGTATCCAATGTTTTCCCAGTGCAGTGATGCCCATACAGAGGGTAAACTGCTTGCTTATTCTTTTGCTTGCCAACTGCAGACAGCAGTACTTTAGATGCTGGGCTGAGTGTGTTGCTGCTATTGTTTTGGTGAAGACACCATTGTTTTCACTGCACCTAATGCGTGATTTCATACTGTCAGTGGATGGGCAGATAGATATATTGCAGCACGTCACCTCTGAGGTAAATTCCCATGATAACACTGTGCCCCCACCTAAAATACAGTGTGAATTGGCACCAGAGAAGCTGCAATGATTTGGCAGCATTTGTGAAGAGCTGTCAGAAATACCCTGCACCTGTCTGAAGCAGTGAGGCTTAGCTCAGCCCCAGCTCACTGGGGCAAAAATCCATCTTGATCTGTATAAATATGCAAGTCATTTACAAAATAAAACTGACATAACTTTTAGGCCACCTCGATTTGACTAAAGTACCTTAGACCTTAGATATGAGATAGGCAAGGCAGTGCTGCAGCTGCATAAGCTTCAGCCTTTCATACTGTGAAGTTTTAAAATGTCTGTGAAGCTGTCCTACTTTTAAAAGGTTGGCACAGTTTTTGCAAACTAATTGTAAATGGTTACAGAGCTTATCAGTATTGTCCTTTTGCTGGAGAAAAGCAAGTTTGTTTACTGTTGTGTTTGGAGCAATGGTAAGATTGAAAAAATAAACTCAGTGTGTATAAATGTCTAGGTTTGGAGGCTATTCCTCTGAACTGCTCCAGCCATCCATATTTTCCAAAACTCTCACTGACATGCAAGGAGATGCTTTCACACTGCCAGAAGAGGCAAGAGTGCTTGTGTGGATGCATGCCAATTGTATTTCTCAGAAATAAAATGGGAGGTAGAATTAATGCTACTCATCTACCATCTAGTGGTGATCTGCCATCATGACCCAGAAGAAATTCATCTGGTCTTTTCCCTTGGCTCCTGACAAATCAGTACAGTTTTTACATGTGTGTACATTGGGTGGATAAAAGTTACTGCAGTTTTTAATTTTAACACCATGTTCTTTTATTATCTAACGTGCAATTTAAGCTTTCTCTTTATATTATAGCATGTTTTAGGGTAATTGTGAGTGTCTTCTAGTGCTTTCTTCAGTTGTCTAAAATACAGTGTGCGCTGTGTCAGCTCTGGGTTTGTGTAGTAGGCAGGCAGACAATATGGGATGGATCCCAACAAAAGATGCAGGAAATGATGGCCAGGGAGCAGCCCCTTGGCTGTATAAGCCCTCACTCTGCTGTGAGCACTGCCTGGAGCCCCCATGCTTCGTAAAAACAGCTGTGGCCACTCACATGGCATAGCTGCATCTAGGAAAAACTCTATTCTGATGGAAAAAACCAAAGTTTTTGGAGGTGATATCTGTGGGTTGAAAGCAGGAGCTGCGCAGGACAGGGTTTGCTTTTGTCTTACTATGCAAGGGATATGAAGTCTGTTGTTTGTTTTTTCCATGCCTGCTTTTCATTTTGTACACAACCCTAAAGCTGTGGCACTCAGAGTGGCTGCAAAACAGGTAGAGTGGAAACAGGTTTCTTCCTACCATTTCTTTGGAGGGTTTAATTTCCTGCTTTACAGCATGCTTTCCTCAGCATGGAGCTAGTTTGGCACCAAAAATACTTATGCCAGGTTATTTTTTAATTGGAGTTTATTCAGCCTGTAGGCAATTCTATGAATGCCACATACTCACACAATGAGATCACTGGGTTTTGAACTTTTGACTACAATTAATTTTTTCCTTACATCTCTGTGTTACAGAACTGTTCCTGCCCAGCAAGTTGTTTCTGAGATGTCTGAGTGCTTAGTTTGCTCTCATCAATCATTTGAGAGGTAGTGTGGAGCCATGCACTTGACACATTTTCAAGATTTTGTCCAAACCTTAAATACATTGTGTTGATGGACAACTCTGCACTGTTTCCATGTTTCATGGATCTGCTTTGCTATACAGATTTCATGTATAAGCCAGTATGTATTCCAGTTCAGCCGCTAAAGCCTGGAGACATATTTCAGTACAAAGCTTAGAAGGTCCTAACCAGTCAGGCTCAAATAGGTTCTTTTTTTCAGGAATGGCTGCTGCAGCTGGAAGCAAGTGTAGTTTATTCCCTTACCCACTCATCTAGCAGATTAGTCAGCAAATGAAATTAGTGGAATTTGAACCATCTCTATATTTTCCCAAATATGGAAACTAAATATTTCTACCTTGTTTTTCCCCAATACTGTAAAGCTGATTTTGCAGTATGCATGCAAGGACATCTACTCTCTTGTCTGAATTGATGGTTTGGGGGGTTTTTTCTTATGTGACTAAGTCTTGAGATCCTGTCACTTCTGTTATGTTGTTGGTTTCACCAAAATGCAAGATTTGGACTGGAGCAGAGGAGATTTCTTGGTTTTTGGTCCTGATAGAGGCTGCTTCCCATGGAAGAGCTAATTAAGTGCAGCCTGGATCTGTGCCTCAGCACTTCTGAAGCTACAGAGGTGTGAGTCACCAAAGCTTACCTGTGACATCCCATGCTTTACCACTGTCTGCTTCATGCCACTGTCTCTTATATTCAATATGTTGCTTTTAAATAGCATGAAGATATGATTAAGTACAAGTTTGTACTTGTTTGAAATGTTTCACTTGTTTTTGTTTTCATGAAGAAAGAGCCCGATGTCACTTGAATAATGAAACCTTAGTCTGCTTCAGATTGGCCTGTGTCAGCCATTAAGGCTGCCTGAATAGAACACTGTTCTGAATTTGTTACTATAAAGTAAAAATGGAGTTATTTGACATTTCACCTAGTCTTTCACAAACTCTTAGAGCATCTGGTACTTAGGTTGCCTTACTGACATCTGGCTTCACAGTATGCCAGACTTTTTACTACTTGAGTACCTTATCTGCATAACCATAAGCGAATGATAAATTACAGTGAAGAGGTAACTCTACTGTAATTAGGATTGAGTCACAGTTTATTTGCAGACAGTATTTTAAATGTTCTAAGACCTGTCTGTTGACTCATTTATGTTCATGCCATACAAAAGTCACTGGTCCCGACTAGTCCACATCATAAAGTCCCCAGCTGTTGGCAGAGTTGAGCTGATTTGTCTTGTACAGGTCTCGGGGCTCTGAATATTGAGCACAGAGGGCTTAACTTGAAGGGCAGCTTGTGAAGATGAAAGGAAGAAGAGCTTTATGGGTAGGATATAGAGGACTCAGATATGTTCTCACTGTTTATCCTCTCTATTTCTGGCTTCAAAAAGTGTCCTCACAGTGAAGGACCAAAGGGTGATAGCTGGATATGGTCATGTTCAATGCCCTCAAGGAGCAAGCAGTAGCCAGGATGAGGCTGATCATCTGTGATACCTGCCTCAAGTTCCTGAGTGCTGTGGGGCTGAGCATGAGCACACCTCCTGAGAGCTAGCTGCTTTCAGCTCTCTAAACTCTTCCTTTTGGATTTATTCACCTCTGGCTCATCCACATGCAATTTAGAGCATAGCTTAATTTACCTAATATATATAACTGTAAATTTGATAAACTGTGAAGTATAATTAGGTAAAATAACGGGGGGAATTTCTTAAACTGAGTTTTCTCCTATGGGGCTTGTAGTTTGGAGTGAGGGCTCACCAGTCCAGTGGCACTCTGGTCTTGCTGACTACAGGGCCTGGGAACAGAGCAGCAGAGCCCTTTGAAAGGCTTTCAACAGCATCTTACAGAAAACAGATTTCAGCGAGACCAAGCAACACTGGATTTGCATTGAACTCTGAGCTGCTCTGCACAAGTCAGGCTGTATTCACACAGTGTCCCCACAGTCACTCAGTGAGTGACTTCCAGAAGCATTTGCACAGAGCTAGACTAGAAACCACTGTGCATTGCTACAAACCCAATTTGCAGAATCCATCACTGCAATAATGCAGCAGGGAGCAATCAAAGGATGGGAATATCTTCCTATCACAGCAAAAACCCTTTTAAGTCTCACCATCAGAGCTGTCATCCATTCCATGCAGCCCATAATAATTTTTTGCTGTATCTGCTGCTAGGAAGAAGAAAAACAAGGTAGTCATGACAGTAATCTGCATTCTGAATCTTACACCAAGTAACTCTGCAATTCTTAATAAAATTCGCCACTCCTGAAAACTGTAGGATAATATAGGAGTTACTGTCATTCCTGCAGAAATGTTTTGGATGGGGACAGGGAGAGCTTGGATGGACTTCATGGCAGTTAGCCTGGGGCAAGCTGCTCCCTTTCTTTATTGCATTTGTGCACCTCTGCCTTTCCAGAGCATCTCATATTTGACTCTGCTGTAGCTGTCCAGTGTCACCTCAGTAATACCCAGGTCTTGCTCACCCTGGGATCGGGAGTAATAAATAGTACCCCAGAAAGTGGAACAGCACCTCTAGCCATGTGGTTTGGTTTCTTAAGTCAACTGCAGTGTTGAGTTGTCAGCACTGAAAATCCATCTCAATCCTAGGTGGTTGAGATATCCAAAGTGAGCAGAGGCAGCTGCAGTTTCCCCTTAGCCACCTGCATTTTTCCTTTCTGGCTTCTGGAGGCTGCTGTGTTGCTTGTGGTACTGGAATGCTGTGGCAGGCTGGAAGATCAGTTGAGTGCTGAGGGGGAACCAAGCACAGCAGCATTGCTCCCACCCCATGCTCTGGGAAGTAATAGTTAGGAGAGGCAGAGTTGCCCAAGGCAGCTCCACCCCTCTCAGGCTGGGGGTTGTGACTGCTGGTGAGACCTGCTGCGGGCAGGGCTTTGGCTTGAGAAGGGACAATGAGGCTTTGCCCTGGAAGGGTGGAGAGAGTGAGGAACCAGAGGACCTCATTTTATAGAGACTCTGAAGAGAGGCAGAGGCTTATGGCTTTTTATGTTTTGCCTTGTTAGCATAAAGTTCCACTTCCACCCTGGGGTTGTTACCTGGCTTTTGAGATTTGCCAGTGGGTATTACAAAGACAGCCTGAAAGAAGGAAAAAAGTTTCTTGTTTTGCCAAATAAAGGGAATTTTTTGGGTTTTTTTAGACCTGTTACTTGTTCTGGGGTGTTCTGAGTTAATTCAGAAAATGCTTACAGATTTATTTAGGGTTTATTAATATCTATACATCTAAAAGAAACAGAGAATATGAATACCCCTTTACTATATACCACATGCTTGCTGTTCCGGATCAGATACTGAAGTAAAGAAGGGACAATATAAGAGCATCATCCAGCCATCCCCAGGTATCAGATCACCAGAAATCTAGAGGAAACAGTTTTCTGGTTTTATTCCATTTGCACTTTTATGAGCGATAAGATTATTTCTGCAAAGGAAATACATTTCCCTGCAAACTCCTCCCCTCTGCCTTTTGGAAATATGTTAGCTGATTTGGTTTTGAAAATGAGTTAGAGGAGAGGACAAAGGAAGTCCTTGAGGCTCAGATTTGAGAATCATGAAATCTGCTTGTGATTTCCAGTCCAGCCCTATGCTTCTACATGACTTAACTGCCTTGTATCTGTTCCTTATCTGTGAAACATGGATATTACCAAGGGGAACTCGGTAATCTTGGTGAGGCATATTGCTGAGAGGGAAAGCTTTATGCTTTATCATTGATTGTGATAAGCAGTCTTTCAAGGATCAGGTTAAATGAAACAAACCTGCAGTAAAAGGCCTTAGAAAATAGATGGCTAAATTTTTTTTGTATCTATATAGTCTGATATCTTAATGTGGGTGTATTTGTTAGTTAGGACACCACAAGTGCTTTGGTGTCCACAGATCCCAGGAGGAGAATTATCTAAATTTTTTTCCCAATTTTAAAAATGTCTAAAATTAGTGTTTTACCACAGCAGTTTGTGTTGCTAATGGGAGTTGATTTTGCTATGTCACAGGGCATAGTAATATAATTTTTCTCTACAAAAATGCATGGTGTTTCCCGCATCCATTCTGTGAGCTTATACTTGTGTAGTGCAGTGGTATTGCGTTAGGGAGTCCTCCTCAGAAGCAAGGCTTTGCAAATTTTAAAGCTACAATTTATTTTTTTTGGGGGGGGTGGGGGGGAGGAAGGTAAAAAGGCAGGTTGTGCTCCAAAAAGCTAAAACTTATGTTAAATGTTGGCTATGGTTGTATTACTTTGATTGTTTCTGCTTTGCTTGTCTATATGGGTGTAATTGCATTAGTTCTTAAGCAGGTTTTTTTTGCAGTTGTTTCATTGATTGTATTTTGCTGTCTTGAAGACCATAGTTAAATAGCCCATGGTATTCTAGGGATAGATAATCAATGCATTTATGAGGGGTCTTCTCAAAGGCTAATTGACAAGAAAAGGTGTTAGTGGCAGAGGAGGCAGAGTGATGTAAAGAAAAAGAATATAGTGCAATTTGCATTTATTATAAAGGAATAGATGGAAATTTTCTTGAATTGGACTGGTTTGATAATTCTGGTTTGTTTGTGATCAAAGATGCACTTACTAGAAGTAGGCTTTCTTCTACAGTAAATGCAGTCATTTCCATGGTAGCAATTGCTGTGGTGGTATCACTGCTAGAAATTGTCAGTCTGGTGGATCAGTAGGGCATCACTGGGCTCTCTTAACCATTCAGAATCTTTTTATATAATCTAGAAAGAAAGCAATAAATAAATTTTCTCTGGGATGCTTTATTTATCCAGAGTTTCATAATCTCTGTGTGTGTTGCAATGGTTTGCAAAAAAAGAAAGTATTGCTCATGTCCATGAAATATAAAACAAGCTTTTGACCTCATTTAGTAGAGATGATGAACTTCAACTAATGCTCTCCCACTGCTATTTAGCACTGAGAAAAAGTGCAGAGGTTACCTTTTATCATGTACCTGGGTGGAGACATGTTGTCCAGGCTTTTTGTCTGTTAGGTCAGGGTGGTAAAATAATTTATGGCTACTAGGTCATAATCCCTTGGCCCCTTTAATGTTTTGTGGCTTGTAGGAACTGAAAAGCCAACTCTAATATTACTGCTGAGTTCCTAAGATTTGACAGTTACTGTTTTATACAGAAATAATAGCTATTTAATAGTCACCAGTTATAATATGTCATATAGCTGTCATTGCTAGTGTAAGAAATCTGTGCATTTGTATATAGACCCCTAAATATATGCAGAAATGTATATTCTTGATCAAAATACAGAGATACCTACATGATCTAGCACAGGAACTGTGATACTTTCAAGCCTTGTCATTTACGGAAGAACACGACTGATTACCCATCACAACTTTTCACTGAGAATATGTAGTAATTGTGTTCTGAAACTTCTTGGCCTACTCAGAATTTTCCTCCTAACTTAGTCAGAATCATCACCTGTTTAATTTATCACACTTTTTAATAAATTGCATTTGGAAATTAATATGCAATTTTGTAAAGACATTATTAGATTTTGGTTATCTGTTTTCTCTGGGTTAGAAAAAGGCAGCAGTAGTTAGCAAAATTGCATTTTAGCCAGGCAGTTCAAACATACAGAGATAACAGAACAAGAAGTATTGCAACATTTTGTGTAGCTAAGAAAAACAAACAAACAAACAAAAAAAAGGCAGAAGCAGAGTCAGGATGCTCTTTTCTGTGGAGAAGAGGAAGACTGGGGGTCTTTGTCCAAGAGGCACCTACTTGTGAGTTCCCAGCAGATTACCAGGTAGGGAAAAAACTTTCTGGAGAAATGCGTCCCCTTATACTTTCATATTTGTCTGTATTTGTATGTTATGAAACATTCATTGTTTTTGGAACATAAAGATAAAATTTAAAAAATCCAAATAGGTTAGTTAGGGGTTGGAGTACAGATTAGTGGTCAGGGAACCTCAGCAATGCACACAGTCATCAAGATCTTTATAAAGTGAGGATTTTAATTAGGGAGTTTATTGGCTAAACACTTTGACAAAAAAAAAAGAAAAAGCCAAACTGAAAAAAACAAACCAAAAAAACCCTAAAAAACTCAGGGCTTGTTTTTCCTTTGCTATCACAGTGTCAGCCCTCACAAGTGTGCCAGCAGCAGGAGGCTGACCAGCAGCAGGCTCTATTGGGTCAGACTTCTAGTTTGAGCTTTCTCTGCAGCAGAGAATGAAATCAGGTGTAGATGACTCATGGTTGGTGTAACTGGACCAGCAAAAGTCCTGCCATGCAATTTCAGGTACTGGCAATTTCTTTGCCATATCACTGATAAAAGTTGCATCCACATAAGCAAGACTTTATCAGTATTGTATGAATTAGATCTTGTGCTCCTTGGGCAGCATTTCCTCTGAAATCAGTTCTGAGTGCTGAATTTATCAAAGGTACACAGTAGTCTGAGTAATAGTTGGAGAACCGGGCTCTAAAGACTAAGCTGAGATTTCAGTGATTAGACACCTGATGCTGAAGTTGCTTACCTTGGTTATTAATGAGTACAGAGAATGCCAATAGCAGTCATGTGCCATTAAATGGAACTGGGTTGTACCAGTGCCAAGTTGAGCTGAGTGAGATCATGATCAAGTCCTGAAGTTGCTGTACCTGCATTGGGAAATCAGTGTGGGCCCAGGCAGGGGAGGGGTTTGGTCTGGCTGGGCACAGACTCTGGTGTAGTTGTTTACCTGGGAGCAGCCTGGGAGAACTCCCAGTGTAGCTTGTTGGGTGTGGTCAGGGGGTCCTGGGGAGCACAGCATTAACAGCATACCTGAATGTGACACCTGGAATTGAGACCAACTAAAAATAGCTGTCAAGTGAAGTGAAGGGCTGCTATCCAAGACAGCTGCACACAGCTGGAAAACACCTCATGGGGAAGCTGCACATTGGTGGAGCAGGAGGTGGGGACCAAGCAGGGTTGTCCACAGCACTGGGGAATATGGTTGTAGCTCCATTTAAACCTACCTGCAATCCAGCTTGGTGCCTGATTCCTGCCTACAGTGCTGCCTGGCTGGTCACAGTAGGCTTGGCTGATGCACTTGTTTGGAGGCTCAACTTGATTCCTGGGACATGAAAGACCCAGCACTGCTGGAGATGTCCTGACATCCTGCTGGAGAAGTCTTCCCTTTGTCCCCAGGGGCTGCTTCTGGATGGCCCAAGCCTCCCATAGGTCCTGTGTCATACTTGCGTGATGCATGGCATGTGGAGATACCTTAGATTCCTTTGGACATTTGAAGTGGCCCTGGGTGTTTATGTTCAGGCAATGAAATTTCATGCTAGATTTCCCCTGGCTATGATGACAGCTTTATTATCTAGCTAACAGATAGCTAATAGATAGCTCCATTGCACAATTGCAATTTAAATGCAGGAATCTAGAGCTAAGAGGGAACAATAGCAAGTTTAGGTGTAGCTTGGATTGAAGTATGTTCATCTTAAATGGTTGTATTTGTAGATACACTGCTGTCAGGAATGAGGAAAGCAGTTGAAATACAATGATTTAACTACTTTGCTGTTGTGGAAATTTAGCTATCCAGATAAAATTAGTTCATTTGCATCAGCACAAACAAGCAGAGGTGTTTGTGTTTGCAGTCTCAGAAGAAATCTGACTGAGGATGCAGCCTAAAAGACAAGATCTTTCACAAAGACAATAATCTTGATTGCTAGCATTGGTGATCCTGTGCTGTTGCTAGACTAGCAGGTGTGAATTTCAGAAAATCCAGTGTAGATTAATCTTAGACACTGACTTCTCAAAATGCCTTGAAATTTTTGACCAGCACTTACAGTGCATGAGCTGGTGCATGAGATTTTGATTTTCTTCCTATGTGAAGTGCCATGTGTATCTCTACACATCTGTAGATAATCCCAGTAATAATTGTACAACGTCAACCTGCTTTCACTTATAAAAGATTCATTAGGAGAAAGTAATTTGAGGTCAGCAGTGGTGTACCAATATAAAACCAGTCATAGGTGTAATACAATTGTTTCCTCAGAATTTTTTCCTTCGTATCAAGAATCACACTTATGCTTAAGTAGCTGCAGTCCTGGAGCCTATGAGTTGTGTACTGGATATTTTTATTCCTGCTAGTAAGTGGTCACTTGATCAGGTCCTGCTTGAGCAGGTCACTAGGAGGAATGTGAGATTATCAGTCTGGTTTCCTCTGGTTTTTGCAGTGACAGGATTATGTTTTCTCCTTTAGTATTATTCAGTGCAGTTTATGGATCTAAGACTAAAAACACACATCCTTCAGCATTGTTTGTTGTACAGCAGAGATTAATCTGGCTGTCGTTTGGATCACTGCTGTAGGTGGAGTCCTGCAGAACGAAAGCAGTCCTCTGCAAATGTTACTGCTCAAGATAAGGGTGTAAGCAGCAGATTATGAGATGACGTGTGACGTGTCCTTCCCTCAGTCTAAAAGTACAGGATCATGCTATGAACTTTGTCTGACTGGTTACGCAAAGAGTGTGCTCACATTTGTAGCTCTTGTGGACAAGACTTTGCGAAACAAAAACATAAAATGACTCTTATGAGCTCCTTTCTCAGTCACTGCATATGTGGAGACCCTTTACCTGTGTCTGATTCTGAGGTAAGAACCTGTGACTTTGCTGCTCAAACTTCAAGGGGCTGTACTTAAGGAACAATTTTGCTGAAGCTGTGTCAATGCACCAGCCAGGCAGTGACTCTCTCCTTAATTAAATGCACTGTTAAAACTGGTCCTGAGCAAAAATCTGTAGAGAACCTGAAGTTCTTGCTTGAGTGACAGGTGTCCTGCCATAGAAACCAAAATTTTTTTGCGTACTCAATTTAGAATAAATTTCATGCTGTAAGGGAAATAATTTAATGTAGAGCAATGTGTGATGTGTTTTTTTTTTTCCTAAATGCAGTAATCATGTTAAAATATTGACTGTTTAGTAACTCCGCTTTCTGGCTGAAGTGCTTTCATACCATGGAATTAATCTTAACCTGTCTTTCAAACAAAAAGCAACATCTGCCCACTGTATCATGTGGCTTAAAAGAGACTCACTGGATTTGTAGTGGCCTGGCTGAAAATGGCAGGTGGACAAGAAGTTGACAGAAGATAAATCCTCTGTCACAGACATCATTGTAAAAGGTTGTTTCTGGGCTGCATGTCTGTTTAGATTATGCAGTGTCTGGAATGCCTTCACCTGGTCTGGAACAGATGGACAAAATATAGTTAGAGAGAGACAAAGTGATGCATTTCTTTTTTGGAATACTTATTAGCTTTCTCTGTTTCTTTTCTGTTTTTATGAAGGAGCTGGGAAAAGCCAAGAAACACCAAGGAATCAGAAATTTGAGGGAAAAGTGAACATGAATTTTTGTGAGCAGAATTTTTTCTGAAAAATTGCAAGAGTTTTGCTAGAAAAATTAACAATACTATTACTTCAAATACATTGAAATGATTAAAAATGTTCCCTCTAACAAGTATTTCAGCTGAGGTTATTTTATTTCCAAACTTGTAATACCAGTGCAGTTATGATCCTTGCTGGCATTAACCTTTGTGAGCCAGATGTGCTGTTAAATAGGAACAACATGCTCATTTTCCAAACTTCCTATCTAAACCCATCATTTTTTCCTGTGTTTGTGCTATAATATGTCTCTGATATGATATAATCTGTATGACTTTAACCTCCCAGAGCATATGGGAAGTGAGCTTCTCCCTTCCAAACTGGATGGACTTGCTCACCTAATTCACTCCTGGCTGCACTATCTCTAGATCTGACCAAGTGTGTTTGTGGCAGTGAGTGGTAGGAGGGGGTGTGACTGCCCAGTCTAGTATCAGCTTACAGTTACATGGATCTGCAAGTGGTCCAACTGCAGCCTAACTGTTCATCAGTGAACAGAGAAATACCATAGAATGGGTTGGCTTGGAGGGACCTTAAAGGTCATCCAGTTCCAACCTACCAGCCATGGACAGGGACACCTTTCACTAGACTGCGTTGCCCAGAGCCCAGTCCAACCTGGCCTTGAACAATACCAGCGCTGGGGCATCCGCAGCCTCCCTAGGCAACCTGTTCTGGTGTCTCACCATCCTCATAGTCAAGAATGCCCTCATAATATCTAATCTAAACCCACCTTCTTTCAGTTTAAAATTGTCGTCCCTTGTTGTGTTGCTACAAACCTTGGTAAAAAGTCCAAAACTACAGTTGAGTTATTTTTGCTGGTAATAGCCTGTATTAGCCTATTTGTGTATAGATTCAAGTACTGTGAGCACAGAGCTATCCTTCCAAGATACTATTCCACTAATTCAGTGTTCCTGATAAGACCTACCTGTACTGCTGAGGTTTAAGATGAATTTTTAGTGTTATTTATCTTATTGGATATTTACCTTATTCATCACAAGCATCATTATGTCTCTGCTTTGCAAAGTTATCTCTTCCTGAATTGTCAATTGCATTTGTTATTATTATGGTAACTCCTTCTGTTTTAGAAATGTTAAGTTGAACTGCCATATGACAAACTCACAAATTATTAACTGTCAGAAAATTCTGTGGCTTATTTGACTTGTTCACATTTAAAAAGGTTGTTTCTGATGACTACTGGAAGAGGTCCACATCCCAGGATGAAGAAAAGGTGGTCACAACCAGGAAATGGGGCTCTGGAAAAAGATCCCGGCCCAGACCTCTCTCAGACTATGGCCAGATGTCGATCCGAAGTTTCTCTATACCAGAAGATGCAGTTGCAGTGGAGTCTCAGAAGACAGACTGCACAGATGGAGGAAATCAGCCAGGACTGGCATCTGTTGGATCTGTGATCCAAAGCAATACTGTAGGCTACCACAGAGGGCGAAAAAGAAGACCCATCTCTGTAATAGGTGGGGTCAATTTCTATGGAGATGATCAAGTAGAAGAGAGAAAAAACCTCCTGACACAAGTAAGATAAGCAGATGTGCTCTGCAAACTGCAAAAGACCCTTTCACTTCCTTGTCTCTTTCTTCAGCCTAGAAAATAGAATGGATACTTCCTTCTCTTCCTTCCTTTTTGTTAAGCTGACATTGTGTACTTAGAATACTGCTTTTCTGGTCACTAATGACTTTGTCTTCTTGCTAAAAAACAATACGGCATGGAGCAAACCTGATAGTGACTTGCGGATAATCTTTTCTGTATTGTAAATTAATCTGATTTCTTTCTTGGCATGGTCATTATGTCTCATGTTGGCCTATAAGGGCTTATTTGTGTGTAAGACAGTTGTGTGTTCAGTCTCCTTACAGGGTGTTAAGCCCAAGGAACAGAGGAGTATAATCAAAAACAGTAATAACACATTATTTATTTATCATTTCAAATTATCCAAAAGCAGGCCTGTTCAAAAATTCTGGCATTAACAATGGTGTTCAAAATCTTGGTTTTGGCACAGCCAAGATACTTAAAACTAATGAAGACATTGCTTGAGAAAATTGGTAATAAATTGAGAAATTAACAAAATTAAGAATTTAAGAAAACTGAGAATACAAATACAATGTCTGTTCATGTTCTAATAAATTAATCAGTTGAAACAAAGGTAAGAAACATGTAAGCAAGTAGCGTGTACTTGAGTAGTACCTACATTTGCCATCTCTATTGGCTTAGGTAAAAGAGTGAGAAATTAAAAACTTCTGAAAGGTAAAAATTGCTCCTTTGTCCCTGGAGGTAGTGCTGAACAAGTACAACGTGTAGAGGAACTTACTGTTGTGTTGGTGGTCGTGGCCCTATCTTGTACTTGGTTGCAGAGCTTCAGGCTCACAGGCGTTTATAAGATTGCACTTGTCAGGTATTTTCTACTTTCCAGGAAAGCTGGAGGACTTCTGCCTAAAGCAATTGTCAAGCTGATAAAGCAACAGAAAAAAGAAGTAGTATTTGCATCCTCGAAGAATTTGATTCTAGTGGTTATTAATGAAATTTGAGTCCTCTTAGTTGAGAAACACTAAGAGGACTCTTCGTCTTCCGCTGGGAGGTTTAGTGATAATAAAGTGCTGAAACAATGAAACAATGGCAGGATTTTGAGTTTGCTGCGAAAAACATTTTGTAACATCAGCACTGTTATTGTGTATTACACACTTTTTTTTTATAAGTCCCTGATGGGAAAATGCATCTTCATGCAAAACCCCAGCTGAAGCCAATTAACCTTTTACCCAGGCAAAGGCTTTTGTTTCAAATCATATGTAATTAAGATTTTTTAAAATTAATTTTATCTCTTAACTTGGAGGGAAAAAAAAAAGAGGAAAATTATTGTTATAAATTCTACATACCATCTTACTCAAGAATTCAAGGGTTGGATTTCAAGGGATAATAAGTACTGGCAACTTGCTGTACTGTGGAAGTGAATAAACACTCCCAAGGCCCTTCATTTAGTGCTGAAACCAAATTGATCTCTTTTCAAACCTTGTTCACATCCGTTTAATAGTGAAGGAATATGCATCAGGGCAGCTATTTGAATAGACTCTTTCCATGCTCCAGTGCTGCCTGGGGGCTTGGCTGGAGTTATATTAGTACATTGCTGGATCACTGTGGTCAATACCAAAACTGTGGGGCATTCCCAACAAGGGCACATTATTAAGCCAAATTACGATCTTCTCAGTACTGCCACTGAGTAAAAGCACATCCAAGTCTGTCCAGGGAAAGGATTTGGACTGAAGTCTTATAAGAAAATTTTAGTTGCCCAGAAACAAATAGCCTTTTTTTGCTTACCCAGCCAGTTATTTTGTGTACAGTAATTGCCATCACTTCTATTAGCTATTTGATACAGCAAATCAAACTTTTTTTGGTGAAGGATCCTGGTATACTGATAAGGCACTTAGGAAATGAGGTTTAAAGATGAGGTTGTAGGTAAATCATAATCAATACACATTGAGGTGTTTGACAGTCATAATAAAAAATAGACTTTTAGCTGGAATGTAAAAAAGGACTCATGAAGTAGGGACATATGCACTAGAAGTATGTTGTGTGGGGCTGTCAAAGACTGCTCTTCACACTAGTGATTTTTTTTCTTTAAAGCTTTGAAAACCCATTGGAATATATGAGAAGTATAAAGGTAATTCCTTCTTTGCTGTATTTTGTTTTAGTCTGGCAGCTTAGGTGTTAGAAAACATTTTCAAACAATACTGTCATGGGTTTCGGAACAGTGTGTCAAGAGATGGTTCATTAAAAAACCATCCCTGGTGTTTCAGATTACTTGATAGAAGAACAGTAACAACTGAACAATAAGAGGAGATCTAAAGATTAGTTTCTCTGAAGTTTGTGTGCTGAGGCCCGGCTGCTTAATATTGAATGCTTATGCAAGATCATTCAGCCTGGCTAATGTGGAGTTGTTCAGGGACCACATAAAATCAGACTCAATTTGTAAATAATAAAGGGGTAGGTTCTCCAATCATAATTTAACAAATGAATGATTTATCCAAAGGAAATGGCTTTGAGATAAAGTTGCAATAAACTTAGTATTACCTCTTTTTTACGAGATTCCTGGGAACTCAAAGCATAATTTAAACAATTATTATTATCTTGTTTATTTTACTGACAAGCAATACATTTAACTGATGAAAGCAAAAATCCACCACCTCTGTGGGAAACCTGTTCCCATGGTTTACCATCCTCATCCTAGAAAGCCTTTTCATTAATCTAAATTGACCTCCTTCAGTTGGAAACTGTTCCCCCTTGTCCTCTTGCTACATTCCATTGTAAAAAGTCCTCTCCAGCTTTCTTGTAGGCCCCCTTGGGTACTGAAAGGCCACAGTGAGTCTCCCTGGAGCCTTCTCTTCTCCAGGCTGCACAACTCCAGCTCTCTCAGCCCAGTCTTCATAGGAGAGGTGCTCCTGCCTTCTGGTTGTCTCCAAAAAAGAGTATTACAAGATGAAAATTATAGAGCATGTCTGACCACAACAGAAGGCTAAAGATTTTTTGATGTAACAAAGAACTGTAGTGTAATAAAACTTGTTCTGTGGTGCCAGTGGACATGGTATGCAGTGTTTAAGCAATGTCACTTCAATATAGGGGATTTTACTGCCCATGTAATTACCTGAACTATCTGGAGAAACCTTACTTCAAACCTGAGCTTTGCTCAGTTGGACTTGCTGGTAGCTGTACTAATACTGGATTTTCCTGTTTTCTCGGTAGCCTGTGACACGGCCACCCATTCCAGCACACAAGGTACCCCCGTACAAGGCTGTTTCAGCCAGGTTCCGGCCACTCACCTTTTCACAAAGTACCCCCATCGGCCTGGACCGGGTGGGACGGAGGCAGCAGATGAGAACATCTACTGGTAAGATGAGCAAGTATTTTTAACTTGGTAGATCAGAAAGCCATACCCCAGGCTAAGCAAGAATTAGAACATAGTATAGAGCACAGAAGGGTACAAACCAACTCAAGGGACGAAGTAATACCCAGCTAAGTTGCCTTGTTTTGTGAGTTCCTTACTAGTAGCTGCTGTTCTCATGTAAAACTCTTTTTTCATGTCTTCTGTTTGACATTGCTATGGTTTATTGCTCTGTACCACTTACACTCCTGTGTTCTCAACTCTTTATTCATATACTTGCTTAAGACAATAGATTGTGAAAGAAGTAAGTTCTAACATGCTTGAGTTCATACCAGAACCTCAGCCACACCACACATGTATTTTAAATTTTCTGTTTGCCATGCATTTAGCTTTAGTTAGACAGGCAAGCTTTAAATAATCAAGTGGCTTGCTGGTGAGTGTAGCCCAACCACAACTCTGGTACATGAGGGACAGGTTATTGGAAAAAACTGCCTTTTTGAAAGCACTGCCTTTTAACGGGCTCACTGATGTGTCCTGTGTAATTTTGCTGTAATTGTTTACTCTTAGCATGCAATGCTATCTGGAGTTAATGGAAGTAGTCCATTAACTAGTCTAGTAGTACTGGAACATTTCTTCACAGGTGACACTGGTAGAACCTGGGTTAACACCATTTGTGTTTCTTCAGACACTGGCAAGAGTTGGAAATAAAGGCAAAATTCTCACTTTGTATCTTTCACTGTTAATAGTGAACAAAGCACTGTTGGGAACCTTCACCCTGAACCTTCTGGATCAGGGGTTCCCATGACTGAAGTAGGAAACTTAACAAATAGCATTTTCAATGTTTATTAAAATTATATGTATGTTTACAAGTCAGTACTTGGCTTCTATGGTTCTTAGTTAAGTTTTAGCTGCAGTGATGTCGAAATTTTGCCAATAATGCTTTAGCTACAAATTAATTGATGTAAGAACATGTTAAAACTGAATTCTCCTGTCTTGAACAGAACATGACAGTTTTCTTCAGGAGGTGCCCATATGGGCCATTCACTTGAGGGTTGGACTTGATGATCTTAGTGGGTCCCTTCCAACTCAGAATATTCTGTGATTCTGAGATACTTTATTGTGCTTAGACAACCATCAGGAAACTCAACTCCAAATAAGCCACTCCCTTTCCCCCTGCCCCTTCCAGTAATGGAGGGACAATAAGGAGAAGTTACAAGATAACAATTTACTAAAATCACAATGACAACAGCAGTGTTAATAGCAAAAAGTGTGCAAAAAGAAGGTGCCCTACCCACAAAAAAGGGCATTTATCACTGTGAAAAAAACCCCAACACTTCCTGAAGATAGTACCTGGTGTGGTCTCCACACGATGGCAATATAATCACTGTTCCTGCATCTGGGCTATGTGGTTTTTGGGACACAAAGGCAATATGTTGAGGAGAGCTTCTGCTGATTAATGTTCTCCCCCGCCCCAGTCCAAAAGCAACAAAGGACTAGGACCAGCAAACCCCTTGGAAGCTCAGTCATCGCGTTGTGCCACGCTGCCACCTCAGACCACTTGCCTTTGCTGGTTCGATTCTGCACTGCTGTCTCTGGCCCTGATGCTGCTCCACCCAGCTTGGCTCAGTCCCTCACAGCTGCCTCCCGGACTGGTGCTGCTCCACTTGGGCTCTTCTGGGGCTTGGGCTCCGTGTAGCTTGGCTGGGCTCAGCTCTATGCTGCTGCCTCTCTCTCTTGCCTTTTGTTCCCTTGGAGTGATGTCTCAGACTCATTGTCACTGTCCTTCAGCAGTGTGTATTAAAGCCACCACTTGAAGGAATGGGAAGGGGACTGACAGTGGCAGAAAGGGGCTGGGTCCACTTGGCTGATCCCCATACCTTCTCCCTGGGGAGTTCCAGCAAGATGGCAAACTTCAGTTTCCAGTGCCAAGCTTTTCCTGCCAAAACCACGTCCCCAGCAATGATGTGGGTGATATGGAATAAGCAGTGCTAAAAGCTCCATCCCCTCTCCTCTCTAACCAGGGCAATTGTATATGCTCCATTTGTATTGTCCTTTTAATATATATTGTAGTAAAATATTTAGAACTGCTTTAAAACCCATGTCTGGAGTGTGTTCTGCTGTATGCTTCTTAGTACACTTAATGATCCATATCAGGCACTGAGGTAAATTAGACATTGAATGCTGTGACTCTGGCTGAGATTATGTGGTGTCTCACACCCTACTTTCAGAAGGACCACTCACAAAATAATAGGTCTGCTATAACATAGTTTGGGAAAAAAGAGGTTCTTTTATTATCACAGAGTAGGAATTATTTTTTCTACTTTTAGTTATCCTTTCCAATTCATTTTTGGAAACCACATGAAATAGTATAAGTTACTTAGACAACTGCCTGAGAGCAATATGTTTCCAGGTATTTAGCTTTTGAATAACTGGTCTCCTAAACATAAGCATCAAGATGCCAAATGCACAAACCAAGATTTCTGCCACTTTTCAGGACAGTTAGGCAAAAGCAGCCTTGATTATGTTAGATGTGACTTTTATGAGACCTTACTATAAACATAGAAGCGGAGCAGGAAAAGCTTCTGAAATCAAAACTCTGAAGGCAAGAGGGGAATATCATGGACTTCAGAGCTTGAAAGCAGTTGCAAAGATCCATTAAGTAGCTCCAGAAGAAAATACTAAAGTGACTACTGTCACACATTCTGATCTCTTTCCTTTTTTCTCTTAAATCACAAGGCACTTCCTTGTCTTTTAACATGTGAAAGTTTTTTGTTTGCTCATGCACAGTGAAATTTGATAGCACAAAAGCCCTTTATTATAGAAAATAATTCTAAATCCAGGCACTGAAAACCAATGGTATCTTACTTTAGTTACTTACTAAAGCCTAATACATTGCATGTGTTCTTACAGCAGTGGCAGGTAAAGGTGGAGATGTAAATTTTTAGAAAAACAGATGTTAGAAGATAGTGAATCATCATCACCTGTAGGAAACAGAGTAAGAATCATACACAAAGGAAGCTTCCCTTGAGACATACATTGTTACTCCTATGCTTAAAGGGTTACAAGTTTTAATTTATATTAAACAGATTGCCTATTTGTCACTGCAGAGCAATTTTTATAAACATATGAAAACTAACCCATCTTTTTTGAGTATTTTTGTGTGGGACTAGAATTTGGCCTGTATGGAGCACTGCTCAGGAATGACTCAGGACAGTGGTTGGTTTTCTTAAGGAGAGAGCTCATGAGTGGAATCAGATGTTCAATATCTGCACAAACGATGTAGGAAGGGATGTATAAAATGAAATTGTAATTCTTGCTGGTCTGCTGAATTATTCAAAATAGTACAAGCGAGACATGAGGCACTGCAGTGGCGTCAGGTGTTGGTAAAGCCAAGGTAGTGCATGTGGAGGAGGAAAAGAGCCTGATGTGCTTGCAGAAGGAGGGACTTTTAACTGGATATTGCCATTCAGGTAGAGATCGTGCAATCTTAATAGACACCTACAGAGTCAATGCAGTGCATAGTAACAGTCAAAACAGTAAATAAAAGGGCAGGAGTTTGTAGGAAATTAATAGAGAACAAAACAGAAGGCCCAATTGTGCCACTGGTGTGTGTGTGGGCTATGTCCCTGTTCCTTTCCATCCCAAAAGGCATTTTTTTATAGGGCACAATACAGAGAAAAGCAGAAGGACAAGAAAATCAGCTCAGTGTGTCTCTCTGGGAGGAGTGATTAATATGGCTTGGGGTCTGCAACATGGAAAAAAGGACAATAGGAGAATAAAAGCCTGTTTGGCACAGGAAAAATAAACAGATAATAGTTATTGTTTCCAATAATTTAAGAACTAAAGGGCACCAAATGAAATCACTAGAGAGCAAGTACAAAATAAATGATAGTTTTCACAGTCTGTAAAATGAAATGATAAAACTAATTGTTACATATTATATTTCACATCCCAGCAGTTTAAAAAAATCAGAAAGTGGTTTGAAAAATCCAGTTCATTAAACACAAAGATATAATTTCTGCCCCAGGAGGGGTCTGTGGATAACTGGAATTTAGAAAAGTACATCAGAAAAATGCCATCACATACCTCATCTATTTTTATGTTCCTCCCTGTGCATCTGCTACTGGCTGCTGTCACAGAAGTGGTTGGAGGTGACCTGTGGTCTGCCCAGGATGGAGTGTTCTATGATACCAGAGTGTATCTAGAACTGAGTGTTCTTGAGGTGGATAAACTACCTTTTAGCATTTTAGTAAGTGCTACCCACAGCCTTTTCAGAATGCCCTGCAGAGTGGCTAAGCCAGCTCAGCATGCATTTGGACAAGGTCACTGTGGACTGCCACTACAAAGGAGCCTGTGCCTCCCCCTGTCCCTGGCTGATCTCCAAGGAAATGAAGCCATCACAACCTCACCTGAAATGAGTGCTTTTGTAGTGGTTCAGTTTGTGGCTGCACTGTTGCCAGATGTGCCCATGCAAAGGAGGGAGAGCAGAACACCCCTCCATCCCAGCAGCATCCCACGGGGGCATTAGGTTAGTCATTGGGCAAAAGCACACAGTCTGTTCCTTTCTGCAAAAATCAGACTAAAAGAGTTTCGGGTTGTTTTTCTGAAGTTGTTTTTAAAGTCTCTTATAAAAGAGCTGTATGAGGTTTGATCTGGTTTTCTCTTGGCAGTTGAACTGTTTTTCCCCAGTGGGCAGGGGTTTCACATGCCAAAGAAGAGCTTGTGCTCTGGCTGATTAAAAGCGTGAAGTTTTCACTTGCAGATCTCAGAATCATGAGCACCTCAGTGTTATCAGTGTCACTTCTGTTTGCAGGCTTGATTTTTTTTATTGTGCTATCCAACTACAGTCCTTGCAACAAGAAATAATAGGTAAGTTTGAGAGATTCAGAAGATAATTTCTGTCAGTCTCCCACGCAGCGCAGCACAAACAGTATTTTTGCAGGAAGATGGCGTTAATATTGCAGGGCGGTGTTTGGCCTTTGCTTCTCTGTCTGAGGCAGTGCTTGGGGAAAACCATGTGATTTCAGTGGGTGCTGAGAAGTTGCTGTGTGCAGAAATGCCTCCAGGGTTTTGTGAACACATCCCTGGAGGAGGCAGTCCCCAGTCACAGGACAGGCTCAGCTGAGCAGTGTTTTGCAGGTAAAGAAGGAGCCATAAAGTTTATGGGGCTTTCCAAACTGTAAATGTAGCATAGGTTGCAGCAGGCTTTGCACTCCTGATGGGAGCAGTTCCTGCCTGTGCTTCCAGTGCATGGACTGATCCATCTTCACTGCGGGAGGACACAGATGCAAGGGTGAATGTTGGCCCATGGTGAATGAATGAGACTGTGCTCTGGCTGGGTCAGACCTAGAGAAAGATGGGATGGTTTGAGTACTTTCCTGCTTTATTCCCTATTTCATGGAACAGCTGAATTAAGTTTGTAGTTTCAGTGAGAAAATGTCTCCCTTCTCCCTGTTTTCCTGGGAGCAGTCTGCTGCAGCCTTCACACTTGGGCTGCTTGTGCCCTAAATAATGATACAGCATTTGCCTGCAAAGCAAGAGAAATTGTGCAAAAAAGACCTTAATTGTTTACTTCTACTGGAATATTAACTGGTATAGTATGACAGAGCAATACTCTGAACAGTGTTGTAATATTCTCATCCAGATTGTCTCTCCTGGATTGCAGTCATTTGAATATAGATTGAAATCACATTTAGCTGCCTTAATGAAAAACAAATGCACTCCCTGGCTTGCTGTGTTCACGATGCTCAGGCTCTGTGGGAGTGGTCTGGGTGGCTGCAGGCGCAGCGTGGCCAGGGCCAGGCAGCCAGGTTTTTGTTTCTTTTCTGGAACTTCCTCCCTAAGGGCACCTCATGATGTCAGAGAGCCGGGAGCTCTTGGCAGCCAGGCTGAGCGGCTGAGTGTGCCGCTGGCAGTTCCCAGCCGGGCTCGGCCTCGGAGGCACTGCCAACAGCCGAAGGCAGCGAACACGCTGTTCCTCTGAGCTGTGGGCAGCTCAGAGCCTCTTGTGATCCTCCACCAGCCCTGTAGGACTGAGCATCATCACCTTTTAGAGGTCTGACGACAGCATGGTAGCCAGGGGGCAATGGCATGTTTTTGGAGCCTGGAGAGCCTTCAGATGGGTATGTGTGAGTAGAACATGCTCGCTCTTGCCTTTTTCACAGTGTTTTTTGTTTGAACTGGTAAATGGTGGCAGCCTGAGTCTGACACTTACTCTGTGTAATCCATGGGAACCTGCAGTACTGGTGAAAAGCTGCTAGAAAATCTGCATCAGTCCCAGGCTGTCTTTTTAAGTTTTTTGCATCCCGTTGGTGCAACCGGGAAAGCACACCTGGTTTTTCTGGTTATGTACAATAGAGGAAAAGATGCAGAATGGAAGTGACTAATTTCACTTGATTCTGCCCTACAAAGGCAATGTAAACCTGTTGATTTGGTAGAGAGTAACAAACAGCTTTGTGTCCCAAAATTGTAGTTTTTTTTTTGTCTGGAGCCACATTAATTAGGTTATTTTGATGTGCCATTATTACTGGAACAACCCCATGGACAGTACTGATAGTACAGTGGAAATGTATAAAGGATCACTGTGATTAATTTTTTGGATGTTGCTTTATAAGATAAAAATTGGTTTAAAGAAATATTTATTTGCAGATTTTTAAATAAAGCATTTTCAGTGAGTTCTGCAAGATGTATTTTAAAAGTTTATTGGTGCTCAGATTAATGAGTTTGTAGGGAAAAAAAATCTTGGTTTTTTAAATAGTGGGTCTGTATCCTCCCTGTTAATGTGAATGTATATTTAAAATGCTAAAGATTAAAACATAATGGTTAAATAGCCATGTTCTTTTGTATCAAGACTGTGCCATATTTTTCTATTTTTAATGTAAAGAAAAGTCTTGCAAGTTTTTTAGTGAATCTGTGTGGTGATGTGCTTTGATCTCTGGCAAATTAATGCTCAGATGAGTGAAGATGCTAGTGATAGTATGCATACCCTGAGGAGGGGGGTTTGCAGTATTTCTCCCTATAAGGTAAATAGCAGATGGCAGCAGAGCAGAGTGCCTGGTGGTAGTAGGTTCATGGAGTAAGGCCAGGAGTTTTCACTTTGTGAATCTCACCCACCTGGAGCCCAGAGCTCAGCAGACAGGCAGTAGCCAGATCTGAGGCAGAGTAGAGAAGAGGCAGTGTCAGAGTCCTGCTGCTCAGCCTTGCTGCTTGTTGGAATTGGCAGGTTCAATAATTCTGCTTAAAGGTCTCTTCCCAGGCACTCAGGAGTAAGAGCTGCTCAGTTGACTGTGTGGCAACTTATCTGGGACACACTAACCTTTAGCAAAGAAGTTCAGTGCTAGCAGCCTATTCTAAATTTTTACTTTTTACTTTTTAAAAAGTGTTTTTGAGCATTGTATGATCTTCAGACTCTTTAGTTCACAGCTTAGGCTTGTCATAAGAATACATCTTTAGGAATAAATTAACAAGGACCAGAGAGTGCACTTGAGCACGGGGCCACTGGTCATGAATGCTTCTTGATCCCGGGTGGTTTGAACATTACAGGTGGCTTTCAAAGGCAAACCCACTTGGACAGGGTCCAGTACTGAGCAGTGTGGGTGTCAGTCAGTCAGTCAGACTTGTTCCTGAGGTCAGCCCCCAGTTCTCTTCCTTTACCAGTGCAGAGGTGGTTGCCAAAAGGATCTGTCACCCAGTGGTGTATCCCAAACGGGTTTTACAGTTTTATACAGTAACAATGTTTCTCCTGGCTTATGTGGCTGTGTAATAAGATGAAGTCCATTTTAGTCCTGACCTCTCTTTCTATACAAAACTGCCTGTGGTCAGAAAATGTACAGTTGTCAAACCAGGAAATTGTTGTGATTTGGGACAATTAGAACAGGTTTTTTGTAAGGCCATTGCACTGTGCCCTTGAGCCTTGCTGCTGCCAGAGCCTCCCCACTGCACAGGAAGGCAGCAGCCAGTGCAGAGCTGGGGCTGCACATGGGCTGCCCACCCTGCTCATGGGTGGGTGGGCATGGAACCGGTGGGTGGGCATGGAACCGTTGGGTCCTTATGTCCCTGCAGGGGATGTGACAGTGTGAGGGCACTCAGCCTGGGGGTGAGTGTCCCCACTGACTGCTGGGAGCTGCTGGGGCTCTCTCTTCTGCCACCTGGGAAATGGCATCGGGACCTTCCTTCTGATACAGGTCAGTTAAGGTTTCCTCTGTGTTGTGGTTTAAAGGACAACAACTTTTTTTTCTCCTTCCTGGGGGGGGGTTCTTTGTTTTCCTACTTCCGCCGGGACAGTTTCCAGCAGAGGTGAGGAGCCCACGGATTGGCTAGTTTTAAGATGGGCACTTCATGTAGCCACTTGAAATTAGAGGCGTCTTTGCGAAGCTTACATTTTTTTTTTAGGAGCGGGAAGTTGGAAGCTCTCTTCTACTTCCGCCCGCGTGGAAGGTAACTCCGGCATGGCCCCGGCCGGCCGCTCCGGGGCCGTGCCGGGGCTGCGGCCGAGGGCCCTGCTGGGTTCCCCCCCACCCCCTCCCCTACCTCGGGCAGTGCTGCTGTTGCTCTGAGGTTGTTTTTGCTTCCCCCTCCCTGCCTGAGGGAGAGGAGAATGGAACTCCAGAAGGGGGCTCCCGGCCCTCCCCTCTCCCGGGCTGGGCTTCCCCCCCCTCCCCCCCAACGGAGAGAGAGAGAGAGAGAGAGAGATCAGCCTGCGGTTACCGGGATTTGAGCCAGAGAAGAAGGCTTCAGAAGCTCCTAAGTCAATGAGAAAAAAAGTTAAAGACTAAAGGAGGGGAGAAAGAAGAGATGCTTTTAAGCTGAAAATCTTTTGTAAAGCCATGGTGATGAACTGCTCCTTGTAACTCACGGAATACCTTGGGGGAGATGCAGTGAAGGTTCTGCTTGTAACCTGAGCAAAGGCACTTAGTTCTAAAGCAAGCTGAAGCAGTTGTGACACCGTGCGAATTTGACCAGAGGGAGAGAAAGATGAGGGACCAGGCTGCAGAGATGAGCGATGAGAGTCTCTTGCCCTCGGGGATAGAAGAAGAGGACCTCTTGTTCCAGGAATGAGAAACCTTGCTTCCAGAGAGAGAAGACCTTTGCTTTCCTACCAGGACAACTCATCCTTAAAACTCCACCCCATAGTATACGAATGAGCCCTTGGATGACAGTTGTGGGAAAAGCTGTAACCAGGGGAAGAGACTTGTGTCACATGTGAACTAATATCCTTTCTGGGCGGGAGCTCACGGTGACATGAACTCCACGAGAGACTTGTGTTTCTTGTGGAAAAATCTCCATGGTGAGACAAGAGAGACTCTTCTTCCAATTGGACTGATGAAAGCCTATTTTAAGAGTAGTAAATTGACCAGGGATTTTCTAAGTTTGTTTCTCTGTGTTGTTGGTGAGAAGGATAGTGGTAAAGGAAGATAAATGAGGTGGGAGAAAGGAACCATCATGGGTGAGGGGCTGGGGGGAGGAAGAAGAAACCACTTGGGGGTTGATTTTGATTCTGTTGTTTTTTGTTAATAAACTATTTTTATCTTTGAAGTTTAGGCCTGTTTTGCATTTCTCTTAATCCTTATTCTCATAAAACCACTACACTACACTCTCGCCTGGTGTGAGCAGGCGAGCAGGTGAATGTGAAACCGCTACACTCTGGTAAAAAATAAGCAAGGAATTGTTGTAGTTCTGGGTGTTTTGCATACAAAAGTTTCTCAGTTTTATCAGCCGCTAAGTAAGAAAATTCTGAAGAAGAGTAAAACGTATTTAATGACAGAAAGGGGGTTTTCCTGAGAGCTCTGCTGCCCTCCACTTCTGCTGTTGTTTTATTTGTGACAACAAAGGCAATTTCTCAGTAATTCCTCTTGCATTGTTGTTTTTTCTTTGAATCATAAAAATTATGAAGTGAACAGCTGTTGCACTTTTGTTTTAGTTGCTGCAGATGGTGGGACCGAATCTTCAGCCTTAGTGGATGACAATGGCAGTGAGGAAGATTACAGCTACGACGAGCTCTGCCAAGCTGCTCCCAGGTACCTGCAGCCTGGAGGGGAACAGCTAGCAATTAATGAGGTAATGTCCGTGGTTTTGCATTACTGGAATGATGGGACAGGGAGGGAAGGGACAGGGGTGGGGGATGTGAAGGGATGTTTTCCACAGGTTTGAGATTTCATAGTCATAAAAAATTCAATGCCAGTGGCTAGTTCCTTTGGGAGGCATTTTTGTTTGTTCAGTGGTAAATATCTTTTTGTGGGTAAAACTTTCTTTTGTACACTCTTTTATTAACATTGTTGCGGTAATTGCAATTTCTCAGTAAATTGTGGTTCCATCTTAGTATCTCTCCTAATGTTTCCTCCACTATAGGAAGGGAGTGAGGGAAAGGTTGAGTGGGTTTAATTTTCCCTCTGGGTTTTAAACCATCATGGACCGTAAATGTTACCCTATGTAACTGCTCTGGAGCAGGATTCTAATGGTTTTCACTAAGGATATGCATAGATTTCTGAAAATCGGAAATTTTAGTTTTATGCTGTAACAGGCGTAATAGTAGGCATTCTAGTGAGATATGTTGATCTCTTAGTAGTTTATAAACACTTCATCGTTTATCTTCTGTCCTTCACAATCTCATTTTCTCCCTGTCTTAGCTGTTAAGTGATGGCACCGTTGTCTATGCAGAGGCTCTCTGGGACCATGTCACTATGGATGATCAAGAGCTGGGCTTCAAAGCTGGAGATGTCATTAGAGTTCTAGAAGCTTCCAACAAAGACTGGTGGTGGGGAAGAAATGAGGACAAGGAAGCCTGGTTTCCAGCTAGCTTTGTCAGGGCAAGTAACTCTTTTGCTTCTTGCTTTTGCACCATTTCAAGATTCTGAGCAGAGCAGAGTGCAACAGTTGTCATGGCATTACATTTCATACCTGATCCTCAGCATGGTTTATGGCTGAACATCAGTGGTGTAAACCCTAATGAGTTCACAAGGAAAAAATCAGCAGAGACTCTCACGCTAAGGTCCCTTAGCTCCTCTGACAACTTTTACTCTGTCTTCTTCTTTGTTTGGTCCCTTTATAACCAAAGGAATTTCTCAAACAGAGATTACAAGAGCAGAAAGCTCAACCAGGAGTCATCATATACAGAGAAGACACAACAGTTTTTGAAAGGGCTGGGGAGGCCTATGCTGCAGGAATTTCTTGGTAAAATAGGGCTTAATTTATTATCGATGACACTGGTAGAAATCTGGTTCACAATCTGAACTCTGCAGGCAGAACTCACCCAGATTAATGACAGTATAACTCTCAGATGATATGAAATTGAAGTATGTTTTAGAAAGTAATTTGAACTACCTTTTGAGAACCTGTAGTTAAGCCTCGGACACACTGCATGAAGTACTACATACACAAAGCGCAGCAGGTGATTCCTCCTTTTCCCCTTCCTACATCTCTAGATAACATGGGCAATCAGACAGAAGTCAAAAAAGGAGGTACTTCTATCGTTGTAGGACACAAATTCAGACACATAGACTCCATTTATCAGAAGGCTGAAAATAATCCCCTTTATTGAAATTTTTAACTCTTTATATACTATTTTATACAGGTCCATATGATTGGTGGGCAAAGTTAACACCTCTTCAATCATTGGTCAAAACGGAGGGCCATCAAAAAGTTCTTCCTCTTAACAAGAATTCAAAACAAGATAAACTTAGCAAAAACATTTCTCCATGTTTACTTAGCATTCTGTGAGAACAGAATTTTAGAAATCAAAACATCTTGGGCTGAAAATCAGGGCTACATACTTCTATCTACATTGTACAGATGAGGCACAGGGAAACTAAAAGTGGTTGAGTGTCTACTTCTGTAATTTTCACCCCTATGCTAACTTGGTCAAACACATTAATTATTGGTAAGGGTCAGAAATAAGCTTAACTCTGAAAAGTACATGGACAGCACAACATGATCTCTCTCAAATACTGTGAGTAGAAAGCCATGTGTTTAACCAGACAGAAATCTCAACACTTTATTTGAATATGCAGTGAGTACGAGATAAATCCTGTTGTGAAACCCCCCCATAAGGTAAGAATGAGAAGATTTCTGTATCCAGTCTTCTCTTAAGTGTAAGAAGTTTGTTACTGTTTTACCACATTTTGTAAAACTTTCTGCTTCACTCTAATTGCTTTATTTGTTCTGGCTGCAGCTGCGAGTTAATCAGGAAGAAGTGCCAGAAAGTTGTAGTAATGTCCAGGACGAAGAACAAGATTCAGATATTAGCAAGCATCGCCAGAAAATAGCTGAAAACAGGGATCAGATGAGAACCAACGTTATAGAGGAAATTATGAAAACAGAACGAGTCTATATCAAGCATCTCAAGGACATCTGTGAGGTACATGCTTTGAGCTGACGACGTTCTGCTGACCTAATGAGAACAAATCCTTCCGTATAAGTTAAGAACCACAGTGGTTTCTTATATCAAAATACTCCCAATTGCACTTCTGGGGCTGTCAGTCAGATACTTCTTTTTTCCTCTTACGGCTTTCCTCTCTGATGACTGCCATAAGCCATTGCTTCCTTTCTTTTAAAAAACCTTCCAGTTTGGACAGCAAAGAAGTGCCTCCCTAACTGCTGTTTCCATAATAAATGAGAGAAGGAAGTCCAGTTTATTTAGTGTTTTTTACCACTTGGTTTATATAGAAAACTTTGAGTAAGTCTAATAAAATAATTTACAGTCCAGTGACAAAACAACTTGAAAGTAACTTGGAAAGAGTATTTGCTGAGTGGTTTTTTTCCTGTTTTCTTAAGCAAGAAGATTTTTACTGGATGATTAGAAGCTCTGAAGATCTCTAAGTGTGTTTAAATCTATTATGCTTGTTTGAACCATAAAATGGGGGTGATCTTCTGCTTTTTTTCTCAATATTTGTTGGAGGCTCCCACTTGGGCAAGAAGCTTCTTAATACTTTTCACTGAAGCTTGCCTCTTCTGACATAGTTGTGATGCATTTGACCTGTATTTGACTTATCTTTATGGTTTGCATCTGGAATGGTGCTAAGCAACCTACAAAAATATACTTTGTACCCTTAGTTTGCTAGGTCTGTCCCTGTATTTGTCATGCTGTCATCCATTAGTCTACCACTTACCATTACATTATTTCATTCACAGCAAAGTAGAAAAGGCACCAGTAGATTTTGATTTTTTTTTTAATTTTTAGATCAGGCCTTTTTATGCATCCTGAAGAGAGAAAAAAAGAGAGAGAAAGGGCAAAAATTGGTTACTAATTTTAAAAGATTAAATGTAAATGTTGAAATTTATATTCATTATTTACTTAAGCTAGTAAGATTGATTGTGTGCATGAAAGATCAGGGAGGGATTTGTACACTCTGCTATGCTGCCATGGTTAGCTGTGTTCTGGAACATGACTTTCATATTTTACTGACCTGTTAAGACTTAGATATTAATTAAATAATCATTTTTCTCTAATACATGTATTCTATACCTCATTTTTAATATCTGACAAGCCTCTGAGTTTAGTACAAGAGAGCAAGCACACATTTTCCAAGAAGAGAAGCAATGTACCATGCTCGACATGTGGGGTAGAGATGGTTTGCTGTCCTCAGAGTGAATCTAGGGTGGTGGAAGTAGGACATAAGGCTAAAAATACACTCAAGTAAGACTGAGCCAGAAAAGCTACACAGATAGTAATCCAAATTTGCAAACTCAGCCCTAGAATGAATCACTAAGGCTGGTTGTAGCCAGGATCACGAAGCTGGAGTACACCCATAAAACATGTTTTACATTCAAGAAGTGTCTGCAGTCCACATGACAGGAGCCACACAGGAATTAGCTTTCCTAGTTGGTGCAGTAGGAAATGCAGTTGCTGGCTCGCAGTATAGCCACTGCACAGCTGTCAGAGCAGATGGCTGTGGAGGAGACAGAAATATTCATAACAGTGCCAGCAGTATCCACTTTTGCTTCCTGGCAAACCTCACCAGAGCAACTTCAAAGCTATTTTAGCTGTCTGCTCCCAGAGCTACTTGAGGTAGGCCTGCCTAACAGCAGCCAAATAGAGGAGCCTGGCAGATAGCCCCTATCACATCAGTTAACCTTTGCACTCCCTGAACCCTAATGCCATAAGTGCTGTGAGACTGAGCACAGCAGCTATTCCTGGAGGTTCAATCCCTGCAGTGTATTTGTAACAGAGAGATGTGAGTGGGCTTTACATTCAGGAGATTCCCTGGTTCACTTGGGGTACCCAGAGACAGGAGCTGGACCCAAAGAATCTGTGTGTGAATGTCTCAGATGCAAATCTAGACTCGTGCTTCCATGTGTGTGCCTGGGAAACCACTTCCCTGCCTGTAGACCACAGGGGTCTTGCCAGCTCAAATGATTTTGTTCAGGGTAGGACCTGTCTCACATCCTCAGGCTAAAGAGTATTTTTTATTTCATTTCAGGGTTACATTTGCCAGTGTCGCAAACATACAGGAATGTTCACCACAGCTCAGTTAAGCACCATTTTTGGAAATATCGAAGATATTTACAAGTTCCAAAGGAAGTTTCTGAAGGATCTTGAGAAAGAGTACAACAAAGAGGAACCTCATCTAAGTGAAATAGGGTCGTGTTTTCTTCAACATGTACGTTGAAAAAGTTGATTTTATTTATGAAATTAACAAAATATGATAATAAAAAGCCAAGTTGCCATATTAGGAGGAGATTTAGTAACAAGTGCTTCTTAAGTACTAAACTGGCAGCATTTTAGAATGTAAAGTAACTTGGAATTAATTAAATATTTGTTTTAGATTTCTCCTTATCTTTAGCAATCATGTATTTTTGTAAACAAAGTTGTAAGCTCCCTTGTCAAAACTGTAATGATCACAGATGAGCTGGATTATTTGCAGGGATCTTGTATTCAGCACACAAAAACTTCCTAAAAACATTAAGGAAGGTAGGTAGTGGGGAAATAGGCTGTGAATTCTTAATAGATACTTGGTAAGCCTATAGCTGTCTTCCCCAAAGCAAAATAGTTCTTAAAGTGGCTGACTCAAGAAGAGACCTTTATTTCTGTGTTCTGACAAAGAAGGGTACATAGTTATGACTATGCTACAAAGTAGATTTCCACATATGTTCAAGGCTGATCAGCATGGAAGCAATCTAGAAAATGGATTACCTTAATCTAATTATATATAATAGATGTCACAAAAATAGCTTTTCTCCTTTATAGACAAATACTTTGGTAAAGCTGTAACTTTTTTTTTTATTATAGCAAGAAGGTTTTGCTATTTATTCAGAGTATTGTAACAATCATCCCAGTGCCTGCATTGAACTCTCCAAACTTATGAAGCAGGGCAAATACCGCCACTTCTTTGAGGCCTGTCGCTTGCTTCAGCAGATGATTGATATTGCCATTGATGGTTTCCTTCTCACACCTGTTCAGAAAATCTGCAAATATCCTCTGCAGCTTGCAGAATTGCTCAAATACACCACTCAGGAGCACAGGTGAGAGAACTAAAATTTCAGATTCTATAATAGTAGTAACACCTCATTACTCAAGTTTTCTCGGTGACAAAACACTGAAGCTTTTGAGGTCAGGAACAAAACTGCCATGGGCCATGATAGACAGGGCATCTTGGGACCATCACAGACAGTCACAAAAACAGTATCTGAAAATGCTGCACAGGCGACAGAGAGGATGCAAGGAATGAGGAATAAGTCAAAGAGGGAGAAGGAAAAGAAGACAGTGCTGAAATAGGATGCAGGGAGGGATGTGTAATTCAGAGTGAAAAGAAGGCCAATGTGTCAAAAAAATCAAGGAGAAGGAAATCCAAAGAAGAGGGGAAGACTCACAAAAGTTGTGGATGTATGAAAAAGTAAAGAGTTCCTTAGGAAAAAACTACAACCTGAGCAAGTTTGGAGGTAATTCTTTTCAGAAACTTAGTTGTAATAAACATTGCCTTAGTTTGCAGTAAAGTCCAGATATTAGATTTTCAGTTGGCATAAATAAAAGTTGAAGTTGCAGATTATTAGCCTTCCTGGTATACCCCTGCACTGATTAAATCTTTGACTAAATTAAGATTTTATCTATAAGTGTCTGTCTTTTTACCTTGTATAATTGCAAGAAAAATATTCCATTGTGACGCCTGTGCTCAAAGACCAAATGAAGCCTGCGGCAATGTTTCTTTGCCAAAGTCAGTACTTTAACCTTGAGAAAACTCCCCTTGGAGACCACTGGATTTTTGCCAGGGGCAAAATATGAGGTGTGTGAAGTACTGACATTGAGATGTGAAATGCCTCTATTCGGTTCTGTGACTACCTGGGAAGTGCGGCAATAACAATGACTAACAAGAGTTTCTCTTTCACTGCTACTAATTTTAGAAAGGTTATTCTGGGAGCTGTTAAACCTGCAGATAAAGTGACAGCGAGGTCTTTCTACCTTCCACCCGTAGTACCTGTTTTCCTCTCGTGTGGCACAGCATCCAGAGATGTCTTCAAGCACAGAGAGGTATCCACTGTGCAGAGATGCTTGCAAACAGGCAGACCTAAACCCACACGGAGCCTTGGGAAAGCTCCAGCCTGCTGGGGGCTTTGGAGTATTTTGTTTTCGTACAAAAATTGAAGTTACAATATACACAGCCCACTGTGAAGGCCAGGAGTTGTGTAGCAAGTGTGGAATAAATACTCACCAACAGGGAATAAAGGAACTGAGATAAGGAAGGGCAAGTGTAACAGTATGGATATCATGTGGTCACCTTGTGGGACATCTCCCTGACGTTAGTAGGATCCTGTTATTGTTAATCTCACTTCTTGTATACAGTGTGGCAGAACAGTTTCCACAGATATAAATAAAGAGAGGAGAGAACGCACACATTCAGAAGGGAAGTGCATCTATCAGCAGCAGCCAATGAAAACGAACTGAGACAGAAGCAAATAAAAAGGACAGCAAGGCTAACCCCTTGGCAGGTTTTATTTCTGGTTTGTGCTATTTTTTGCCTCTGGAACCCTTTTCTGCAAGAAGCATTCTGATAAAAGAGGAAAAGCACCTGCTCTGCTGGGACTTGGACAAGAAATCTGTCTCTTCCCTTCTCTCTTCTGAGAGACTCCATTTGAAGAAGGTGAAGGAGTGATGGACGCTATTCAGAGGAGGAAAAAAAAAGCCTGCCTGCAAGCTTGGGGAGATTCATAGGCATGTTGGGAGTTCAGGAAAGAAGGAGGGGAACAGAGCATTCAAAGAAGGACAGGAGGATTGGCCTGAGTTGATTGCATTAGTCCTGAAGCAGGAAGAGGAAGGTGACCATGGCTCTCACACATTTGTCCCGTGGAAATGGGATGTTTTCTTCATATTGTCTCCTTTAATTCCTCTCTCTGGTGCCCCTGTTCTTGTGTTCCTCTCTCACCCTGTGCGTGGTTGCTGTTGGGTTTTTTTCTTGTCTACCTAGCATTCCCCATTTGTGTTCAATGACCCAGCCACTGGGAACAAGAAGGAGAAAATACAGTTGTTAAACATGATTAAATTAATGCCCTTCCCAAAAAACTCCCACTGAAATCTTGCTTAAAAACACAGTCCTTTGGTGAAATGCAGCTATCTCTGAGGTCAGTAGGAGGTCTACCATTGTTTTCAGTAGAGACAGTGTTGCAGTTCAATAATCTATCTCCTCTGCCTCCTTCCACTAGTCTAATAATTTGCTCCTGGACAAGCCCAGCAGTACAGCAGCACTGAATTGTACAGACTACTTTGTGGGGTTTGGGATAGCAGGAATCAAGTTTCTCTTATTTAAGTGCCTGAGTAGAGGGATAAGTGGATAATGTGGGGTAATACTGCAGGCACCTGTGGTTGCATGATGTCCATGGTTTGTGATTACATCATGTCCATTGTATATGTGATTTTTGAAATGTGCCTACATTTCCCAGTGATTATAGCAACATAAAAGCTGCATATGAAGCCATGAAGAATGTGGCATGCCTAATCAATGAGCGAAAACGGAGACTAGAAAGCATAGACAAGATTGCATGTTGGCAAGTCTCTATCGTAGACTGGGAGGTGAGTGTCAGCCTGTGCCTTTCCTGGGCAAAGATACTGTGTACAATACTTGATGTCCCTTTCAGGATTTGTCTTTCTGTGTAGGTGGTTGTTTATGGTGTCTACTTTTCAAGTGGTCATTGCTCAGTTAAAAGTCCAGTTGCTTCATTTACAATGCTTCTGTTACTGATTAACCTTGTTTATAGTTAGGAAGAGCTGCATGTATTAACATGGACACTTGCCTTTGAGAAGAGATGACAAAATGGAGCTTTTAAAAATGCTAGACCTGTAGAATCTCATTTGGAATTTTGGTAGTTCTGTCAGAACAGGAACCTGTTTCAGCAACTTAAATGTTTCCCTCTGTTTATGCAGGAGTCAAGTAGAGCAGAACCACATTGAATTTACCTCTATGATATTTACACTGTGTGACATTTTCAAATCTAATAATAAAAATACAAGAAAAGTGAGTGAACTTAAAACTTGATTATATAGTGAGACTAGTTAGACACACAGCAAGATCTTAAAATATTATTTTCTTACTACATATCTCCATATCTCTCTATATCTATCTTCCTAGGGACCAGATGTGTTAGCCAGAAGCTCGGAGCTGATCCACTCAGGAGAACTAACCAAAATATCAAAACAAGGCAAAAGCCAGCAGAGGACTTTCTTCCTTTTTGACCATCAGCTTGTCTTCTGTAAGAAGGACTTGCTGAGAAGGGACATCTTGTATTACAAGGATCGTATTGACATGGACGAGGTGGAAATTGTGGACACTGAAGATGGCAGAGACAAAGACTTTAACATCAATGTCAAGAATGCTTTTAAAATAATAAACAGAACAACAGAAGAAATTAATTTGTTCTGTGCAAAAAAACAGGAGGATAAAAAGAGATGGATGGAGGCATGTGGAAATGAAAGGAGAAGAGTTCGAGAAGACAAGGAAATGGGTGAGTGGAACAATTTCCTCTTTAAACGGTGGTTAAAACAAACTTGCTTTTGCAGTTCTTCGTGTACTGTGAATGTGTAATATGTGTACTCTGTCTTCTTGATCTGGTGTCCCTTTCTTCCCTGTCATGATGTTTAGCTGTGTAAGTGAAGCCTACTCAGGTGTGTTAGCTCTGTCACTGTGGGCCAAAGGCCCAGGGCAGGTAGCGTCACCCCTATGATTCTGGTGCATTATGGAGCAGAATGAGAGATGAAATATGACAAGATGCAATTCACAAAGACTGATCAGTAATAAAAATCCATCAAAAATCCTACCACTTTTGTATGAATGATTGGCCAAAAATACCTGTTTGTAAAGGACACTTTTTTACAAAGCCAAGCAGCAATAATTTTAGATTTGCTGTCTGTGTCACATAGGGGCACCTCTTGTGTCCAGGAGGCTTGTGCAGTTTTATGGTGCCATTAACTACAAACCAAGCCATGGCACTACTGGGCAGTGCACAGAGAAATGAAGCCAAACCTTGAGTGAGCAGAAAAAAGGTAGTAAATCCTAGGATCAACTTTAGACTTGCAGCCTTTGGGACACTAAGGACAGTGTATCTTCTGTGTCAATGTGTAGTAAGGATTGCTTTTTTGGTTTTGCATTGTTTTTGTTTCCGTTAAGATCAGTGACAAAAGCTCCAGCAAAATTTCATTGGCAAAACATACACAAAGAAAGCAGCAACACTAATTAAAAAAAAAGAAAACTCTTTTTATTATTTATAAAAAGTCATGTTAGTGCATCTGTGTGTGTCGGCTGCATGAGAACTTCTTTTCAATACACTCTTGAAGCTAAGGCTTTGGATTGACATCAGGTTAAAACTGGAAGTGCAGTGAGGTGGATGATAGAACTCAGAAATTACTAAAACTTGATGCCAAAGCTTAAATTCCATGTTCATGTAAAACACCTGGTCAGAAGAATGGGCCGACAGGAATAAACCTTGCATTACAAATGTAAACCTTTTGATCTTAGTGGCTTTCTCTCATTTGATACTGTTGTAAGTATGACAAAAATAAGGCCTCTCTCATATGTACTTTAGATAGTCCATAAGCAGAAGAAAATGCATACAAGTTTGCCAATTCATTCTAGATTCAAAATCAGTTTCAATCCTCCTGCATTGCACCAACTGATGCAATTAATCCCAGCCATGTTGAGTCTAGAGTAAACAATGAAGGAGCCACAGCTAAATTTCCTTCAGACTTTCCAAACCTGACTCTTCTCCAGTGTTGAGTGTCACAGTGTGACATTACAACTGGTGTTGTTGGGCACAATGCTGATGGCTTTCATGCCTTGCTCTGTGTGGAACGTTGTGCTCATGGGCATGGGAGGTAGCTGCCTTCCCTAATTCACCTAAACAGAACTCTTAAAATAATGGATATTGCAAAATGGTGAAGGTGATCAGAGAGTAATAGAGCAATGCTGAGCATCTGATCATAATTGTCCACATAATCTCTCTTACAACAAAGTTATGGGATGACTCCACTCCAGTATACAATAAGAACTGTAATAGTGACATGGAAGGACTCTACTGAGTAAAACACAGCTTCTGCACTTTTGTGAGCAGGACTGAGCTGAAGAAGCCATTTCCATCCTTTCTAAGAAGAAGCAATCCTGAACTCTTCAGCTTCTCCTGGATGATTACTTTATGGAGCACTAGGAGAGTATGTTGAACAAGTTAAATGCTGTCTGTCAGGAAGCTCCTGAGGCTCTGCCCTGGGCAGCAACAGGTCTGTCTTGGTGGTACCATTCCTCCTAAGTGACACTGCTGCAGAAATCCCCAAGCATGAGGAAACTCATGCAAAGGTGTAGCAGCTACAGCCCTAAACTATTTATTCTGCTGTGACCTCATGAACCTCAACATATAATGTTCAAAAGAGTAACCATTCAACAGTGGTGGCACTGGAAGTAAGATTTGTCATAATAGTACTAACCCTTACTTAGGACTGGGACACAAACTCCCACTCTGCTGAGTGCTAGAATTGCACAAGGAGGGCCCATTATGCTTGATGCTCTTCAGGCACAGGGCAGTATAGTGGAAAAAAATCAGTAAAAAGAGAAACTGTGTGTTTGATAATGGCACATAGGCACTTATAGTCTTTTCTGCCCATGTAACATCCAACCTTCTGTAAACTTGCTTTTCAAATGTTTCAACTCACTACTCTGATGTTCCTATTTTGGGACAAGTATGATGAACCAGAGGAAAGACAGTTGAGTTGTAATAGCTAATGTCCATCTGGTCTTGTGAGTCAAAGTGGCTTGGATGTTTTCTCCATTAACCAGAAGAGTTTATTTTCTAAAATTTCTTCTTTTTTTGGCAAAATGGAACATTTCCTTTAGCCAAAACAAATGGAAAGATGCCAGTATTCTCAACCTCAGGTTTAAATTTATCTTGTTGATTTTGTAAGCTATCTTGCTGGACTATACACAAAGCCTCTAATTTAACCCCTCAGAGAACAAATAATACTCTTTCAATTCAGAACTGCAAATGTTATTTTACTTCAATTTTCAAAGACACTTTGGTGTGAACTATTGTGTCCCAAACCATATCTAGCTTTGCTTTTATGAATATATGAAAGAAAAGGCTGCAGCCAGAAAATCCTTCTCCAAACCACTAATAGTATCCCTAAGAAAGTGATCTGATCTCTCTTGATGAAATTGCTTTCACTTTTTAAAATGTTTCCTTGTATCTATAAAGGAAAAAAAAAAGCCCTGCAGAATAAAGTAATCTTCTGCTACCCCCAAATTATGGATGTTTTAAGTTAATAGGCTTATTTGTAATAACTTCTTCATAAGTTCAGGATAAAAAATAAAGGGAGCTTTAAAAATACAGAGAAGTGAGGGAAGATGCAAAATGTAACTGAAGCAGACACTTCATTCTGGCTTTGAACCACAACTTCTGTGCTCTTTCTGTGCCTATGAGTGAAATGAGTACAGCCTTATGCACAGCATGAAATGAAACAGCATGTGCACCCTGTTGTCACCTTGTGCAAATGTGACATTTCCATGTATCTAAACTGTGTTGTGCACCGGGAGAGGAAGCTGGAGTGCCTGTACCTGGGCTCCAGACAACACCAGTTTCTGGTGCCACATTCTAGCAGGTGTCTGTCATCTCTGTACTCACCACAACTCAGCCATACACCTGTCACACAATAGTAAATATCATAAGGTAACCCACGTGCTTTGTGTAAGTTACACAAGTATGTGAACAGATGCATGAGAAACCCGACTGAGGGATCCAGCCCCAGAATGACGCAGCCAAAACCACATCACAGCCTGCTTCAGCGTCTGCCAGATTTTGTGATACTCTTCTCTCAGTGGAGGGAAAGATACCCATATTTGTACTACTTCAATACCAGTGACTACAACTTGTTACCCAGGTTAGCTCAGAGAGAGTGAAAAACAAAAGGAATCTGTATTTTTGATCTATTGCTTGGTGACGTGTAGATTTCAGGAATGTTAATTTACACCTTCTTATTTTTTTAATCTCTTGTTATCTGGACGTATCTATCATTATCCTAGTGAAAAATTCTCTTTAATTCATATGACAATATAAAACAGACTTCTAAAAACTTGAGGTATATTACTACTAAGATTTACTAAAAATTGTTTAAGATACAGATAACTTTTTTAATTTAATATAATCAAGTATTAGATACAGTAATTTTGTACTAGTGCCCTAATTTACACTTTGACGTAGGTATGGAAATCTCAGAAAACCAGAAGAAACAAGCCATGCAAAATGCCCATAAGTCAAGGCAACGAAAAGTTAAAGGTGAGTGTTCAGAATTGCATTACCTTCTTCCTGTGTTCCATTGATCTTTTTGTTAGGAAATAGCACAATTTGGCTGTGGCTGAGTTCTTCAGTACTTTAAAAACATTTTTTGTGGTTTACGTGGAGCCAAATAATTGCCATTAACCTGGATTTTAATATTAAATTCCAATGTCTCTGTAAACTGTGTACTAAATCAGCTCCTTGAGCTTCTCGGAACAGACAAGTCAGTATCCTGTATATTAAAGAAGAAATTCAAGAGGTAAGGCAAGCTGTTTATTTTCAGGTTGTGAGGAATTGCATGCGGAGGTTAAATTAGAAGTGAGTGTTACTGATTCCTTCCTTTGCTTTTACTCAAAAAGCTTGTTCATCTTTGCCAGTTCTGTGCATTCTTTAAAATGTCCTAAAGTTCTTTTTGCAAGCCACATTGTTACATTAATTACCCTAACAGTCAAAATGGCTTCTTCTGGCATCCCTCTGGAAAGAAGGATGAACGAGAAGTTTGTTTATCAGGAAATGGCTTTTTTATTAATTTCCTCTCTTAGAAAATAATCCCAACAGAAACAAATCACAACAGATTTTGTCCTTTTCCATCTTAAAGTCAAACTCGGGCAAACCTCTGGTGTGCTGAGAGAAAAGGGGAACAAGATTTAAGTCTGAGTTAGGAGTGAATGAGTTGATGTTAGGTTGTCTTCCACTCCCTGGGATTAATAATCTTAAAGCTTTTTTTTTTTTAATCAATCAATAGATACCCCTAGAACCTTTCTGGATTTTCAGGGGAGTAGCTAAAGTTTGTGATTAGGAGATTCTGTTCAGAATGCACAAAGCTCAAGGTCTTAAGAACATTAACTCAGAAAAATATCTTCCAAATGGAAGAAACAATGTTTTTGTTGGTAGCAGTATTTTACCCAGCCTTACTCTGAGAGTGGACTGAAGTACGAGTATCTGCTGTTTGAAGTCATTCCTTCGAAATACCAGGATTTACTTGTGCAAACAAAATAGTCCAGCTGTGTGAAACTGCTGCTTGTTTTCGGTAATTCTGTAATATTATTTTTACCAGTACTGTTGTCTTCTTAAGTCAAATCAATGCAGCAATTAAAAAGTCAAACATCAGAAAAGGTGACCTTTAGTAGTTCTGCCATTCAAAATCACAGCAAAATAAATTGTGTCCCCTGGCCCTGTGCTTAAATTTCCCTGGCTGACTCTAGTGCTTTCTCCAACTGTTCTTCTGCAGGTGTGACCTATAATGGGTGTCCTGTGCCTTCTCCACATCAAACCCTGCATCCCCTTCACCAGCGACACATCACTGTGCCTACCAGCGTCCCGCAGCAGCAGGTCTTTGCCCTGGCAGAACCCAAGCGGAAGCCATCCCTCTTCTGGCATACTTTCAATAAACTTACTCCCTTTAAAAAGTGAGGGGCCAAGGACCTGGAAGGACATCAGGTGAGAGGGAGATTTTCTCTAGAGGAGGACCTTGGAGACACAGTCAAGCTTACTTGAGCTCAGCGAATCTCCCATTTTGGAGGCAGAACCTTGGGTTCCCTTCAGCCAGGAATGAAGCTTTTGCCTTGGATGAGAATGAAGTTTGTCAAGGCTGCTCGGAAGTCCACGTCGCCAAGTGTCAGCATTGCTGATGAAGAGCTGTCTCTCTTCTGACAAAGACAACTTAGTGTTACTCAGAAACAGCAGTATTTGATCTCTGTTTCTTAGTTATGTTGAAGTAGTGGTGAAATAATGCAGGTCATTGTAACATTTCATTTTTCTTAACCTGATATTGATGGCCACATTCTGGATAGGGAGGAATTTTTCCTTAGGGTTGTATCAGCAACGAGTCTTAGGAGAATTTTCCCCTTCCTTCTGCAGCACTGAGTACAGATCACCCATTGAATCAGGTGGAGATATCCCCTGTAGATTAACCAGCTGTTGCAGAATTTAGTGGACCCTAATACTTCGTGTCTTTTTTTCTATTACATTGCCAAATGGCAGGAGAAAGTCCCGCAAGGCCTTACCATATTCCAGATTGGAACAGGGAAATTTTATTCTGTCGTATAGAAACATGAACAGAGTATGAAATGGACTGTAAAGATATGTGCATTTATTGCACACAAGTGGAAACAAGAGGAGCCCAGGGCATCTTGGATTGATTAATTTCAGTCAGAGCAATATACTGCATGCATGTGTGCTCTTCAGTGTAGAGCTTTTATATTGCTTTTCCTGCATTTCTTCACCTGGAAGACTCTTCCTTGTATTTCCAATATGCTCTGTGTAGAAAATAGTTTTTTATTTTCTCACTGAGATAATGTGAATTTACAAAATCAGAGTTGAGACAGTACATGGTGACTGTTAGGCTATGTTACATAGGTCTCAAGCTTATTCATGTGGTTGGAACTAGAAAATGAATAAATAGTAATGGAAATGTATTGAAGAGATTTGGATCCATGCGTCCTGTACACAGTCAGTTAACAATGGGTTTTGATCAATAACTTCTTCAAAAAGAAAGAGAAATCCTTACTGGAAGGGACAAAGAAATTGCGTGGATCAGAGATGGATTTTTGTCTTGGTGTCCTCAGTCCCCATTGGAAGGGGAAGAACCTGACTTGATTAAGGTCAGCTCTGGCCAGCATATGCAATCTGTGATTGGCATTGCTTCAATTCATCTGTTGGCATGAAGTTGATCTGGGAGAATAACTTTTTTAAAGCCACAAGGAAGAAAGAGGATCCTGATATTTGTAGCACAGATAATTCTGCTTGCTTGCTCTTATCAAGGATAACAAGACTGCTGGGAATATGGACGGAAATAAAGACTCTGTATGTTTCAGAACTGATTTGCTATGAATGTCTTTAAAATACTTTATCCTATGCTGCTGATTAGGGCCATTACCTGATGATTAGGATGGATCCAAGGATATTCTTTGACAATGGACACAATCAACTTTGTCATGGATCTGTAATATATGAAAAACAAACAAGAGGCTAAATGCCAGGCATTTTAACAACATTGTAAAAAAGCCTTATTTTAAAGATTTATTTGTTCCTACTACTATTGTTACCTCCATATTTTTATTTATCATCAGTGTTGTGAAGCCCAGTAGTAATGAGGTTTTGTGATTTCATAACTTTGTGGCCACTTCTGCAAAGCCCAGGTTTGTGGTTTTGATATTAAATTACATCTTTTGACAGCTGGACTTTTAAAATGCCTTGTGTATATAGCTCAGCAATAAGGCAAAGTCTGGTATGCTCAGCCAAATTGTGCCCTGCTTAGTGACCTTCGTTGCTTGTGTTTTCCCATAGCAATGGGAGATGACCTAAACTAGTTCAGAACTGGAAGTGTGCACTGACATTTGTAATGATCCAGCTGAAAGAAAATGCATGGGGAAGTCAGTGAAAAAAGCTGCTTATGTATTTCTCTTTACGTTTAAGCCAGCCATTGCTGTTCATGTTTTTTAAAATAGATAATTTTAAATGCTCAATTTAAACACAGGGAGCAGGCTTCCAAATGCAGTCATGATGCATGCCCTTCCCCTCAAATGAGGCTTTTGCATTTCTTATGTACCCATTTTTGTGGGTAGTTGCCACGTTCAGGCCTGCAAACCAATGAGATGCATGTCTGATGCGAGTGAACTTTATGTTTTTCATAATCACATTTTGAAAGACTTGTTTGAAGTGCAAAAAAAATGGCTGAAGTTGGATTGCAGTGCCCACCAAGAAACTTTGCCAGCTGGACCTGAAGACATGATGAGATCCACACTTACATATGTGTCTGCTGAAACCTGCTTCCTTCCAGCACTCCATTCTTTGGGGTGCTGGAAAAAGAAGTTTTGGGGCTCTTTAAGCTGACATGTCAGTGCCCATGAGGGCTCTTCCCATGTATTAGTACTAGTGCCTTAGCCCTAGAAATTAACAGAAATGTTTGCATATAGTTTTGGATGCAGCAGTTTTTTTCTCAAGAAGTGAATTTCAAAGAGATAAAAAGTAAATATTTCATGGTGCAGATTACTCAGGACAGTTTTACATATAGTACCCTTCATATAGACATGGTTGTTTTGTAATGCTTTCCCTGTCTTTCTTTGCAATATGACCTTGCAACAGATTTAAGATCAAATACAGTAAGAGAGGCCAAATTTATACTATGCCATATTCTTTAAACAAATTATAGTGAAATGAAAACACACAATTATATTATTCAACAATTAAGACAAATACTTATTTTGAAGTTAGCCTCACTTCAGAGTCTGTGGGAATGAGTTGTAACTAAAATGTAAAAGTTTGAATTCTAGCAACTCTTGCCTCGATTCTCCTTCTGTTGACAAAAATTGTATCATCAGAAAGTTGTGATAGCCACATCTGTTCTTTTCCACTTGCATGCTTTAAGTTAGTATATAAAGTTCTAGGGCAACTACTAAGAATATTTGTGCCTCATTTAGTTAAAGCCCAGCCAGACGCTTCCTGATGGCCTGCTGAGCAGATAACCTCAGACTTTTTGCATGAGATGCAGTAAAGTATAATTGTCCTCAAATGTATTCCCACTGAGTTAGGAAAATGCCAAACCATAATTGCATCCAACCCAGAGCATTTGATGTATAAAATATTAAGATTGTTTTACAAGTGGCTCTTGCCATGCTAAATTTCACATTGAATTTTAGTGGTCAGTGTAAGAACTGAATTCAAAGACAGACTTCTCAAATGTCCCACATTTTAGTTGTCTTTTGAAAATAATTATATCACCGTTTTGGAGCCAAAGGTCTTTAGCCATAACTAACACAGTACCTTTCTCTGACTGCCTTTTTGCTATTTTTTCTATATGTGTGGCATCTGTATGTAGGAGATGCCTTCTGAATGATCTCTAATTTAAAAATCTTTATTGTAAATACTAGGGATAACTTGCATATATATTATATTTTGGTGTTTTGTAACCTTGTACCTTCCGTACATTGCTTTGTGCATCTCACTCTCTGTGTGTCCTGTTACACATGTTGTAAATGAAGTGTCCTGGCTGCAGAACAGAGGAATTGGCTGTTGATGATTTGTTCTGGAGTAACTGCATTGCAAGATTTATCTACTCTTCAAATGTTGTTTGTCACATGAATCTATTTTCTGGAAATAAGTACAAACTTACATTCCTATTATTTTTCTCTTATTGTACATGTTTGAATTAAATAATATACAAAGCTGAAGTTCCTCATGTGGCTTATAAAACTTTATTGTGCAGTTTTAAAATTGTTGTGGGTTTTTTATTGTCTACACAATTTCCTTTGTGATGCAAAAACATATCAAGTGTCATATTTGTTTTAGTATTTTAAAGAAAAAAAGTCACACCATCCTCTCTTAGTTTCCCAGTAACAGCTTCAGTACTTCCCAACATGAGTTCATTTTAACAACAACTAAGCCTGGTTCTGGTATTAAAGTCTTCATTGTTCAGGCAAAGCTCATCCTTGTTGCTGTCTCAGCCTATGATTACCTTGTCCCGGCAGGGGGGTTACACAGTACCCCTTGGAATACATGCAAGTCCAGCTTCTGTGTTAATAAAGCTCCTGCTAACAGAGGATAGTGACTTAACTACTGCAGTGCAGGTAAGGAGGATTAAATTTTATTTTCTTTGGAATGAAAGCAAAACCATTTAAAGAGGTTCATCCAAAAGGCATGTTCTGTACATATGTGTGAACAGGCTTACCTGTCTGCTTGATAGAGCAATGGGCAACACAGCTTAGACTTCTCTGATTCAGGGAAGTTTCTTGTTATTATTCTGACAGGGCAGAGGGCCAGATCTGAAGGTTGTGCCTGTGTCCTTCCTGCTCCAGGCTGTGTCAAAAATTTTGTTTTGCTGAGACACATCACGTTTAACAAAATAATGTACTTTGCTAAAATCTTTTCATAGAAATGTTTTGGCAAGTTCAAATGCTGGCACAATAGTTGGTTTGCTAATTCTTTACCCTTCTTTCTAGCATCCAGGCTCTTAGATTTCTTGGTTCCCCTCAAAGATGAGGGTTTCTCAGGCCTCCCAAAGCAGCTGCTGCTGCAGTGGAATGTGTGCTGAGTGCTCCAACATTAAAGTGAAAGGCACAGTTTAAGCACTTAAGAGCGATAGGAAGACAGAAAAGATACCCTAAGCAAACATTGGAGCAGGATGTTGCAATCAATATGCTTTCTAAGGACCCTGTTCATTTGGCCAGATGAGCACATTTGTGCATTCTATTTCATGCTTGGGCAGTCTGGCTAAATCCTGTAGATGCTGCACTATCAGCTTTTAAGTTCCTTGAGAGCTGATCTATCAGATGGAACTTCTAGTTTGCACTGAAATAGCACTGCTTGTCTTAGATTTTTTGTTGTTGTTGTTGTTGTTTGTTTAGTTTTTTTTCCAAAGGCTGCATAATGATCTGTGCTTGGTAACAGAGACAAGGACATGGGCCTTTTCATGTTCCAGAATCAAAGGAGAAATGAAAAACTCAGCAGTGGAAAAAAGCACGCCATGTAGCTTGTAAGGAAACCAGAAAAATACTCCTTACACAAGTGTTTCTAAATGCTTTATAGAAACTAGTTACTGTATCTAGAGGATATGTAATTGTGAGTATATGATAACACTGGATGAACTGTAAACACATCTTTTATTAATCTTAAGCCTCTGTTTAGTTCACTGCAATTAGAACTTGTTGTTATCCAGTGCCGGGGCTGAGAACTCACCTACTGCCACTATTAGGTATTTAGGCTCTGGTTTTAAAAAACAGACGTTTGTGTGTTTGTATAAATGTGTTAACATCCACACCACCTTTATAGACTCCATGTGGCATCCCCAAATGTCTCTGCTGCATCTTCAGCAGGTTGCACCAGAGAAGTGACCCACACCCATCACACCCTCCCTCTGTTTACTTTACATCCTATATTTCTGTTGTGCATCTTGGCTCTGTGTGTGTGTGTGTGTGTGATTGAATGACACCTAGACAACATTTTGAGTCATTCTAATGTTTTAAGCATTCAGAGTGGGACACCTGCAGTGGCAGCCACACCACTCTATGGACAAGCAGATGTGGGAAGGTGTCCATCCACATCCCTGGAGTCACATCAGTGAAGTTCAGAAGGGCAGATCTGGGAGGGCAGAGGTCAGCAGAGGAAGGAGTACCACTGCTCTTCAAGGGCTGAGTTTCTCTCCAAACCCAGGGTGATGTAGGATTTATCAATTGTTTCTCCCAGGGATTTTTTTTCAGGAAATCTGAAACTGCTTCAGGGGAAAGGAGGAGCCCCTGGTGCACCATGGTCCCTTCCTATTAGCACACCCCAGACTTTAGAGATACTGACTCACTGAGAAAGTGTCTAGAAGCTGGTCTGCTAATAAGGTCAGGTATATCTAATTAACCATCCATCTCGTGGTCATAGCTGTCATATTCATCTCCTAACAGAGGTAATTAGCAGAGCAATCAATCTAAAAATCCCTGCATCTCCTGTCTTTCAGATTCAATGTTTTTTAAGAACAGATCATGAAGACTTGCTCCTGTGTAATTATTTTCAAGTCATTGTTCCGTGATGAGACAAGGCACTAAAAAGCAGCTGAAGGAAACATTTGCCTTTAAGGCTATTTCTACAGCAGTTTTCTTGGTTGTCTGCTAAAAATGCATCAGTCCAGACTAACTGCAGGGCTAACTAGTGAATGACGTTATTCTTAACTGGCAGAGTGGGCTGTTTTTTAGTGACTCAAACTTTTAAGTGAGAGAGGAGGCTGAGGCTAAGCAGCCTTAGAGAATTTCAGATGGTGCTTAGTGGGTAGAGAGAAAAGGATTGCTCTTTGTGGCTCTCATTTCTTCTTCTCAACTAGCACAGCAGCGAGGCTAATTTGGCTACGGAAGTTCATTCAAATAGAGCAGAGAATTGCTGCACATGGTCCTTCCTTTTCCTCAGAGCGCGGTGGACACGATGTCCCCGGTTCAAGCCAGGGCACCTCAACTCTTGCAATATTTTGGTGTCGCCACAGGGTGGTGGTGAAGGTCTTACAGAAAACTTCGTTTCTCAGCGGTGCTGAGGAAACATTCTTTGATACGTGCAGAGCACGTGTGTCACATCTTTGCAGTGTGGTGACACCCTCAGACCGTGTTTGCAGTCAGTTGAACCTACAAAGGTGGATTAAGGCCACTTCCTCTAACACATTAACACCTGTTACTTTTGGTTTTATCCTTCACTATTGATGATAAGCATTTAGGGAGTTGATGATAAGCTCAGTTGACTTCCACTAGTCCTTAGACAGCAGGAGTTCCAATAGTTTAAAGAAGACACAGTTAAGAATTGAGTTATGGCTTTTTATCATAGTTACCAATAATATATAATTTAGTAACCAAGTAGCTTTGACTGTTACTTGAATGGCTACATAGGGAAACTGCTAATTACACATTAAAATCTTTGTAATTCTATTTATTTACTTTAATTCAACCTTGTTACCTCTTTTCCCTAATGACTTAATAATTGTAATGACACATTCTCAGCATTTTTAGTTTTAATTTCTATAGTCTTTGCCTCTAAATCCTTTGTAAATTACCTGATTCAGAAACGAACTTCATTACATATGTTAGCAGCACAATAATGGTGTGAGACATGCCTTCCACCCACAAATCAACCAAGCTGTCAGAGGCTAACATTTGTGTGATATATTTGAACAAAGGAACAGGGAAATCAAAACCTTATTAATCCATTTTAACAATTTTCTTTCATGTAACAGTGGTAAAAGCCGAAGTACAGAGCACTTCAGCTTAATATTGGAATAAATAGAAAGATTCCACTTTAAACCTCTGTTTTAATTATTAAACAGCTCTCAAAATTAAATTACTGACCTTTGAGAATTTAGTGACCAAACAAGTGCTTGTCCTCAAGGCACATAAGGGAGTGTGCATTCCTTTACATGAAGATTTTACATTCAGCTTAAAGATGCCCTGAGAATACTGCAAGCACTAAGTGAATGAGGTAAGAAAAAAGGTCCTATATGTGTGATGATAATATTAATGTCAGGTTGTGGAGTGGAGGGCATGTGTGGGGACGACACTGTCTATTCTTTAGGCAAGGAACACTTCCTTAGACAACTGGAAATGGGGTTCTCTGTAGGTGGACAAGGACTGTCAAACTTCTCCATGGGATGCATCATATCCTGACAGCGTTATACAGAACACTTCTTCCTTTTCCACTCTTCTGGAGTCCTTTGACTAAGGCCAAAAATGTGTACATACCTCAGAAGCAGTATATGTTTTATATATTGTCGCCTTTCCGTAGTGCCCATGGGCAGCAGCAAAGTGGGATTTTTCTGGTGGGTGATCAAAAATCTCTGAGTAAAGCCATTGGCAAAGACACCATAAATCTTTTCTAATACTGGTTGTAAAATGGGGAACTTTTCTGAACACAGAATAAAAATATTAAGGAACATGTCACAAAATTAAAGTCTTAGTCTATAGATTAGGTTAAGGAAGTAATTATTCCTATTGAAGACTTCTTGATGTCTCTCTACATGATACTTGTGTGTATTGTTTCATATGAGTGCTGAAGAGATTAAAGAGAAGACATCAATTTTTAGTTTATGCTAGTTAATGTTTCAAAAGGAATACTGATTTTACTCCTCATTAATGAATGGACCAATTCCAGCACCAAATGTGTAAAATTTACTCATTTTAACAATCACTTTTACCTGTTTAATTACTTAACTGATATAGCTGAAGCTTCTGTGCGTTAGAAATTTATGGTTATTAATTCCAAACAAAACAGGTATTAATTTTATTGCTATTTGCTTTTTATTCCTCAGTCTAATGTCTTCCCAGTAATTGCTTACACTCAAGTAAACCAGCTGTGTCCAGCATTAAGTCTTAAAGTATTTCAATGGGCCTGTATTAAAAGACATTATATAGGAAGGACTCTCTAGTGAAAAAATAAATATGAGCTGGAATTTTAGTAGCAAAGTTACATTAATTGGGAGAACCAAGCTAAAGACTTGTTTTTGCAAAAAAACCCTCTCTTCCTTGATCCCTCACACCTTTGTCCTTATCTCACTCTGTTCCAGCTCTGACCCCTCCTCTGAGGTCATTCAACTTATTAATGCAGTAGGGGACTAACTCGAGTGAATAATTAAAAAAAAAAAAAAAGATTACTTTGTGCTGAATGAGGGGGTTGAGTTTTCTTAGCTTACCTCCCATGGCACCATCTCCTGGGAGATAAAAGGTACAACTGTGCAGTCACAAGTAGGTGCAGGGAGAAATGCGGATGGAGAATTGTGTAAAGCTAATATTTTAAATGTAGAGTGCTGCTATGACTGATATCGCCATTAAATAATTATTTAAAATAGCACTCGGCAGTCTCCAGGACTGTAATGAATGCTATACAGAGATTTATAAATAAAACAAAAGAATCGACATGGTGAAAACCCATGTTCTTTTCCTCCCTCTACCACCCTGCACTCCCTTCTAAGGTAGACAAAGGCAGACGTACTTTTTCTTTCTTAAACATTTCAGCCAAAGTCATATAACCTATCTAAAGAATGAAAAGCTGGATTGTACTGCTGGCTATTGTAGTCAGCACAGCAGAAACACAGAAACAAGACATCTGCACCCAAGGGTATCCTGGCATCCCTGGCAATCCTGGGCACAATGGCATACCTGGTCGTGATGGACGTGACGGGTCAAAAGGAGACAAGGGAAATACAGGTACTATGTTCAGGATGAATGATTTAATGTATCAAATGCAAGGCCATTCACTCTCAAATTTGTCTGTAGTTACTCTGCATGAATGGGATTATTCTGCCTGGCCATCAGAAAACATTTCAGACATTTACCTGTTTGAAGAAGGAAATATAAAGAAAGGCTTAATAATGAAAGCAAGACAGCAAATACTATGGAGATATCAAGTTCATGGGATAAAAACAAAAGACAAAAAGGCTTTACCTTTTTTCATGGGAATATTTTCAAGTCTATTTGAGAATTTTAAAGCCTGCAAACCTACTCCTACTCCTCTAAGACAGAAACTATATTTCTGCAAAGAGCTTCAAGCCCAGTAAACAAAAAGAGCAACAACTGATACCTTGTTTGGTGTAGCAGGAAGTATACAGTGGTAAGATTTCTCTTACCTAAATTATCATTTGTAGGACTTGATTCTGAGTGTGCCTACTTGCTGTAACTCACAAGTCACTAGAGAAAGTTCAGAAATTGAGACTATTGAACAACAATGGAGGATTCATGTCTTCTCCAGCAGGCTATAAGAGAGATTTGTGTAACATATCAAAGCCAGAGATAATCTCAGCATCCTAAAGCTAATCACCCCCATAATACATTAAGCCTTAGGTTAATGATGGCCCTTGTATCCATGCTGGAATATCAAGGCCAGGGTTGAACAAGGTGTTAAATCTGCAAGCATGTGGACATATAACACTTCGCCACCTTTTAAAATATACAAAGAAACAAAGATTTCCTTTAGCATCTTAATAGGCACATACATTTAACTGCCCTCTTTTTCTGTATACAGGGTTCCAGAAAGGTCTGAAAAATAGAAAACCTAAAGCTTTCTTTTTTTCATTTATCTTTTAAAGGCTCTTGCTTCACTCCAGCGAGTTAGCACGATACCACTGGATTCTGATAAACTCCCCAACTTTTTCCTAAATTAGTCTGTTATGATGACTGTACTGACTATTCTTTGTTTGAACAAAGTGGGGTGACTGTATCATTCTTTATACTCTATGTACAGACATCTTTGTAGTTTAATACATGAGAATTAATTTTGTTCCTTACCAAGTCAATGAAATTTCAGCAGATGCTGGGATGTGTCCATTGGGCAGGAAACTGCTAAAGAACTATTCTCTGGTCCATATGGCTGAAGAGTTACTCTTGGAATATGGTTACAACTAAACTGCCAACTCTGTTTTTCTTCTGTTGCCACAATCTGGATGCATCCAGTTATTTGATCATGGGCCTCTTGGTCATCTGTACTACATCTGTACTACAAAAATAACTTCTATAGTTGCTCTCTTTAGAGAGTCCGTGTCATGCTAGGTAAAGGGATCAAGAGTGTGAATGCCTTCCTCAGCTTTATGGGCAATATAATTCCACTGTAATGTTTCATTACCATCTGTCATACTGCTGCACATCTGTTGTTGTGGCAGGAATTTACCATTCATAGAATTATAGAATCATTTCATTGGTAAAGACCTCTAAGATGATTAAGTCCAACCATTAACTCAGCACTGCCAGGCCCACCACTAAACCATGTCCTTGTTTCACTGCTAGGCTTTCTGCCCCTGCAATGCTTCTTGCTGAATGTAGCTTCCTCACTCAATTTCCATGGATGGAGGCAACAACAGGACAAGAAGTTTTCACTTTGGTCATCCTCACCAGGATATAGCAACTCTACATATCTCAGTAACTCACCTCTTTATGCCAAGGATTCCTTCTGTACCCAAAAATTCTGTATCCTCAAGGGGAGTTGCTGTGCTCTTTGTCAATCTTTCCACAAGATACAAGTACCAGCAGTGGCAGACACTAAAAATCAAGAGTAAGAGCATGCTTTACATTACCATTTTCCCAGGTTTGAAGAGAAAAGATTAAAGAAGGACTCATCCCAAGTTTTCTGGTCATTTTTTTAAATGAAAATCTGGTTTTTTATTTCTGTACTAGGTGAACCAGGAGTTCCTGGCAGTCCAGGAAGAGATGGCGTCAATGGAGAGAAAGGTGAACCAGGTCAGAGAAGAAGTATTTCAATTTAATATTTTTCTATGAACTGCTGCCCTTGTGATTGTGAATTCACCATACAATCTCATCTATTTTCAGTTAATTGCTGCTGTTAAATTCTCTCATTTTTGAATTGAGAACAGCAAACTGTACAAACAGCATTATTCATAATCTAACATGAGAAGCCAAAGGCCCCTGTGCAGAACTGATCAGGTTCTTTTCCTGATGGATTGAGCATATGTTCTTTATGGTGTCTTTTGTCTATCAACTGCTAAAGAGCTCTTCACGAGATTTTCACCTTCAAAACCCTGTGCAGCAACCAGAGGAGTTTTGAAGGCTTTGATATTCAGACTAAGAGTGGGTGAAGGATAAATAAAGCATGGGGTGGCAAGTAACTGGGACAAAAAGCCATCAGTTGTGCTGCAGTAGCAATCTAGGTAACCCAAGAAAAGTAGAAATTATATGTAGAAATTATAGAAACATATGGCAAGCAAGTTCAGGGTGTTCTCAAAAAACCCTTCCTCTGATTAAATTGTAAACCCCTCTCACCCATTTTGTACACCGAAGGCTGTAAACAAGTGTAGACAGGTGCTGCTTTTGTATGAGATTATGTGAGCTGTCAGTGTTATCATCAGCCCATAGACAACCTTCCTTTCTTTGAGCTTATTCTTGTTGCTGCCAGCCAGAGCACCTTTTTTCTAACAAAACAACAAGGTCTTCAGGTATTATGCTTATCCTGCACTTAAATGTATGAGAAACTGTGTGTACAGTGAGCACAGTATGTACAGTGGAGGGACACACCTGCATATATATTTGCTCATGCTGAAACTCAATTTGTGCCTTCCAATGGAGGATCACAAGAGCATTGTGGGGTTGTTTTNTTGTTGTTTGTTTGTTTTTTGTTTCCCTTTAGGAACCAATGGGACTGTTGAAGAGAAGGGAAACAAAGGAGATAAAGGAGAAAGAGGACCACCTGGGAAACTGGGACCAAAAGGATTTATAGGATCAGTGGGTTACAAAGGTCAGAAGGGAGAGCTGGGACTGCAAGGACAAAAAGGGTTAAAAGGAGATATTGGATCCATAGGTCCAAAAGGGACAAAGGGTGAAATTGGCCATCCTGGAAGGGTTGGTTTCCCAGGGCCAATTGGCCCAATTGGTAATCCAGGTCCTAAAGGTAATACTGGAGGTATAGGGCCGCAAGGTAACCCAGGAGTTCAGGGGGAAAGAGGCTTGAAAGGAGACAGAGGAGACAAGGGGAACGTAGGTGCCCCAGGAGTCCTGCCAAGGAGTGCTTTCAGTGTTGGCCTTACAGCCAACACCAAGTTTCCCCCTGCAAATCGCCCGGTCAAGTTCGACAAAGTGCTGTATAACAGTCTGAATGACTTCAACTCAGCTACTGGCAAGTTCACCTGCAAACACCCTGGCGTCTACTATTTCACCTACCACATCACTGTCTACTCAAGGAATGTGCGAGTAGCTCTTGTTAAGAACGGCATCAAGATGCTACACACAGTGGACAGGTACCAGAGTGGAGAGGACCAGGCCTCGGGAGCCGCCATCCTTGAGCTGCAGGGAGGAGACGAGGTATGGCTGCAGGCCCACCAAGGAGAGGCTTTCAATGGGCTTTTTGCAGATGGTGATGATGATACCACCTTCTCCGGGTTCCTCCTGTTCAGCACCGCTGATCCCCTGGAGCCACTGCTGCTGCCCTCCCCATAACTTTGAGTTATTCCTGAATGCTGCATGTCTGAGCCCTTCACCCCCGGCTAAGAAAGTTGTTATCTGCTGGACAATTTCTACTGGATTCAACAGAAAATGGTTGGTTTCAGGAACAGCTTCTGCACAAAGAGACAACAACTCTTCAGAATCTTCAGTACTGAGCTTAACACATTAGTGGTTTGGTGACTTACTGTAGGCATTCACAAGGGTGTGTACCCCAGTTCTGAAGAACAAATTTTAAAGCAAAGTGCTATGAAATGAAAGTAAAAAGTTCTGGAATTATGTCATGTGGGTCCCTGACATCTTGTATAAACAAGAAACAACAGTTACTTCCAGGCCAGTTCATATCTTCCAAAGTGGCATGTGTAGATGGACTTGAAACTTGGTTAGTTTGCATCCAGTAACTTCAAAATAATGTTTAAACTTGAAATTAGTGTAGTTTGATACCTCTACAGGGGCTGCTTGCTGTGAGGCACAAGAAAGTTTCATTGAAGCTGGGTGGATTTTACAGCTTTTAAATATGGTTTGTGTCTCTGTGTGTAGCCACAGATCTAAAATTTAGAAAAATAGAGCGACAGGAGGAAGTGCCATATGGATTCTTTGATGTGGGCAGATATTCAAGGCCAGTGCAAAAATACAGCATAAAGCTGCTGTACTTCAGAATTAACTGGTGCAGAACAAATTCTCCCAGATGAAAGGTATTTAATCAACACTGAAGCAGCCATGCCAGAGAACTGATAGAGATATTTCCTGTGCCATAAAGCATTAATTTTGTGATTTTTTCCCCAGAGCTTTCTTTTTCTTTTCTCCCCCCCTTTTCTTGTAAAACTCAAAATATAGATATTAAAAAAAAGTTGGGAGGTCTCATTCACTTCTCTTAGAAGAAGAGAGTCAAGTAGAGATGCCAATGGAAATTGGTCAGCATCATGGAATTCAGTGCAAATGTAGTGTTTAGAGTGTAAGGTCTGGCTTCCCATCAGCACCTCAGGATGCTAGGGGGACAGGGGAATGTGGTCATGTACCCACAGTAGCTGAATCCCGAGTGTGGATCACAGAGAGCCCAAATGGAAAGGGCGCGGTGGGTTAATTCAGGAGGAACAGCTGCACCGTCTCAAATGACAGCGAGGGACATAAAGGGCACTGAGGCGGAGGAAAGGGCTATGTGAATTTTTCAGCACGACGAAGTTTTTTCCCGTAAGCCACATGCGGCAAGTTTGTATCACAGAAACATCTAGACCGCCAAACTGTTTTAAAGCGGCTTTAGGTTTAACAGGAGAACGTGTAGGACAGACATCGGCCGGCAGAAGCCCCAGTGCGGCCGAGTCGGAAACAGCGTAGGCCGGGAAGCCCAAAGAGCTCGCGGCAGAGGTGCCCGCCGGGCTGCGGAGCGGTGGGAGCTGGGAACTCGGCNTGGCCGGGCCGTCAGCACCAGCTGGTTCCCCGTAGGCACCGCCTTCGATGCGAAGCAGCAGCAGCAGCCATTGCGCGGCGGCGCGGCGGGCAGGGACACGGTGAGCTGCAGGAGGAGAGGGCCTGCTGCGGCAGGAGGCGGCCGTGGCTGCTGGGAGCCTCGTGCTTTGCTATGATTGTCTGAACCTTCTTAGGGGAATTTTTTTTCGGGATATTTTTTCTCTTGTGTGAAATTTTCTTTTCCCTAAGAGTTTATATTGGTTTTAGCAAACCCAAGCATTGTGACTTTTGGACACAGAAGTGTTTTACAGCGATGGCCTTGTGCGTGGAAGGGCTTTGAGCGTCAGTGGTGCCCATACGTCCGTAAAGACACATTACCCCTTCGATTACACCTTCCCCTGCCAGCCCTCCCTTGGCTGTGCCGTCGTTCATGTGTCAGTGCCGTGCAGGAGCAGCCACACTGCTCACACCCTATTGCCTGGACATTATTCTTAACGTTTTGCCTGTGATGAAAAAAGGATTCGTTTGCTGATTTGGTGACACTTGGGTTTTCTGTTGCGTATCTTTTTAGGGTGAGTCAGGGGCGTTTGTTAATGTGTGTCCAGGGAATAACCAGGCTTCTGGAAAGGGTAAGACGGCACAGTGGGTACAGAATAGGTGCAGCTGTAAAATCCAGGTGTTTGCCTATTGACTCAGCTATGCCTGCCATGGTGCTCAGCCTGGTGGAGCTGTTGAACTTTGGTATTCAGAGAGGACATATCTGACCCGTTTATAATCTGGCACTTGCTTGAGAAACGTTTCTTCCAGTTCTTGTGCCTCTGCAACCACACTGGTGTAAGTCTTGCTTTGGGAAATGATCCAGTTAAATATTGTCCATTTGGCTGGTCTAGGGAATGTGTTCCAGATGATTCACCTGCCCCACAGTTCTTTCGGAATAGAGATGTGTATTTCAGGCTCACAAAGAGGCTGTGACGGGTAGGATGTAAATGCTGAGGACAAGCAAAGACAAAAACGTTTCAGCCATGCAGCCAATGCTATTAAAGAACAGAGAGAACTGCACCAGGCTTCATTTTTTTGGTGATTTTAGAATTTTTATGTTAAACCTGATATCATGTGTAAGGGGAGTTCCATGGCTAATTTATCTCTAAGAGGAGATAATTGGTCACAAAGCACTACTTGTGCAGGAAGAGCTCGCTTGGAAGATGTAGGGCAGGAGGAAGACCTGATGCTCTCAGGGATGTTGCAGTACACTGCATCCTTTGGCTGAGGATCTGAGTGAAGGGGCAGTCTCGAGTCTCTTACACAGCAAGCATTATTCAGGGGTGCTGTGATACAAGTATATTTATGTTTCTGTGCACATGCATATAGATATAAAAATATCTTTTTCACTGTTCATTTCAGACCAATTCCTGTTCCCAAATAATAAATTAAAACATGGGAAGTCTGAGGAAAGATTGTCTCTCTTCAGCAAAAAAGAGAAAGTGCTTTTAGTGACAGTGACAAAAAGAAAATAGGAAAAAGCAACTAAAAGTGTCCCACACAGGTACTTGAAGGGTTGCTTTTGTTTCAAAATATATACTTGTACAGACAAGCTGTCAATTTGTAGCTTTTTTTTTATTTGGATGAATACTAGCAAGCTATATGCAAACCTGCATCTGACTGCTATAATGCAAAGAGTTTGCAGAAAGTGGATTATAAACTGACTGGACTGAAGATCTGAAAATCCAGGTTTTGATTTTTAGATACTGAGGTTGAATTTGGGAAGGGATAGATGTGTGAAATCATGTACCTTTCATTGTTTGATGCTGTAGGCAGGGGATGAGGAGATGCTCATGTTGTAGTTGGGCAAGGGAACGTATTGCTTGAAGTGATGCTGTTTAACTTAGATGTAATTAAGGAATTATTAGCATAAGGTTTTTTACCCAGAGGGTGCTTGGGCACTGGAACAGGCTCTCCTGGGAAGTGATCATAGCATCAAGCCTAACAGAGTTCAGGAAGTGTTTAAGCAGTGCTCTAGAACACATGGTGTGACTCTTGGGGAGGGTGCTATGCCAGGAGTTGGACTTCAGTGATCCTTGTGGTCCCTTCTGTCACTTGGAATAAAACACAAAACTTTTCCAAACAGCGTTAAAATGATAATATAAAACCAAATCTTTAATTGAAAGCCTTCATGGTGCACAACATGGTGATATGTACACGTGATACAGTAGTTCTACAATTTTTACAAGGTTACTTGATTCATGTACCTATCAAATGATGTCCAATTAGAAGGGCAGTTGGGTTAGGTAATTTACCCCCTGGGTTCAACCCTATTGGAGCCCCCCTCCTGATCTTCTAACTTTGCATTTTATTATGTCTACGACACATGGTGCAAAATAACGTGTCCTTGCTAAACTAACAGGCAAAACTAAACAGAATTTCAAGAATGCATCAATAAGAGTTTGCTAACTGTGGGAAACAGAGCTGGAAAGTTGCTAGAAGTTATAACTATGTGATAATGGCCTACAAAGCTACAAATACATGAGGAATACATAAAAACCAGAAATCTTCAGTATCACTTCCAAATTGGGATTCTGTGGTTCTTTGAAATCTTTTTCCTGTTGTAGGTCTGCACTGTAGAACTTCTCTATCTGCTAGCATTAGTAATTTTGTTTGATCAGTGGTAGAACCTCTGACAGTCTCTTCCACAAATGCAGGATGTAAGTGCTATCTGCATTTACCCTACACAAGTGTGTTAACCCTGCCCTGTGGGACAGGACCAGGCTTGGTAGGAACTTCAGGAATAAAACTGTTCATTCCATAAATATTTTCAGTTGTTGATTATTCCTTTGAGGTCTGCTTCTAGCATTGGGGGCTCATTTAGTGAGCCTGAGACAATTGTCCTATTGCCTGCAATCCCTTGATATCTATTGCTGCTGGCCAGTGAAGTGTTACAATATGCTAGCTAGGGTCAATTTGGTAAAATTCTGTAGTGATAATTCAGTCTTGAAACAAAGGTGCAGAAGTCAAGGAGAGTAATAGTGATGTATTTTCATTGTGTTCTGCACTGCAGGGTCTGTTTTGTGTTCCAGAACTGAGCTGTCCAGAAGGATTTCAAGAAGCGCAGGACAAAGCATTGCAAGAATCGGAACAGCTCATCCAGAAGGCATGTTCAACACCACCTGGGCCAGAGACTGTAATGATCTTTGATCAGCTTTCAGATAGCTTGTGCAGAGTAGCAGACTTGGTACGTTACCTTTTTTATTTTTACATAAATTCCTTTAAACTGGCCAAGCTTACACCATGTTGTTCTGTTTTATGAATTTCTGCACTGCAGTAAATAGCTGATCAGGTCCATGAAGTTTTGTGTTGAGAGAAAATTAAATTGATTGAAATTTAATCACGAAGTCATTTACCAAATGATAGCTAAATACAAATCCTGTTAAACTGTCCAGTTAATTTTAAGACAGATGTAAAAATAGTATAGAAGGCACAACAGTAAAAACAAGATTGAAATAATATTTGTGTTTCCGCTGTAATATGAATACATAAGCTCTCCAGAGTCACTTATATTGTGGAAAAGAGGCTTTTGATTTCAGAGTTAAAGTTGGAGTGTCAATGCACATATTTTAAGTTATCATATATAGGTGAAGATCCATAAAGAACTTTCAGATTAAAAGCAGCAGATGAAACTCAACAGGAGCACTTTTATATTACCATAAGAAAAAGGCAGCTATTTCCTAGATTGCTGTTTCTGTGGTCCACAGATTTAGAGTAGTTGGTCTGATATTCTGTATCACAAAATGTACGGTTTAATAGAGCAGTTCATATTGCTCTCTGGAAGTTTGCCCAAAGTATATCTTTTATCAAAACACCATTCTTTGATTGAAGGAAGCAGAACCAACTTTCATACTGAAATCAGTTTTTTCACTGAGTTTTTTGAGTTGGGTTTTCACATTTGAATGTCTCTATGTGTTTTCAGTTCTCCAACCTTGTTTCTTATTCTTTTGTAGATTTAAGTCATCTTTTGTGCCAGGCACTTTTCCCTTCTGAAAGTACTTACAAGCTCTATCAAGTCACTAGTCCTTATGTTTTGTATAGACTATGCCTAATTCTGCTCAGTCAATCAATACCTAAGTAAAACACTAATGCCAGAATTCAATGGCCATAGTTTTGTATCAGTTTGCTGAGTTAAAATTACCTCCTTTGTACTATATTCAGGTTTTTTATGTTCAAAGATGCAGAGCGTGCAGAACTGTCTGAAAGTTATTTGGTGATCATTAACTGTTGCTAGGAATTTTGACATCTATCATTCAGCACCTTTTGTGTCAGTATTATACAGGATTTTAAAAAGGAATTCTAAGGAATAAAAATTTTAAGTAACATTTCTAAGGCTACCTTTTCAATCAAACTACAATCATATTTATACTGTCAGCTTGTTGCATGTACTTTCTGTAAATAATGTCTTCAATGTATTCTTAGACTTTAATATATTCCCAATCTTTTAAGTCTATAATTGCAATGCTAGAACCACCCTGAATTCATGTCAGCAGTCTTGGAAGCCCCTAGCTCTTCAGCACCTTTTAGCATTCTTCTAGCCTTATGAACCCTCTGGAGTATTTGGAGACTTACAAAAAATCAGTATTTCTTCATTTAGAAAATATGCACATTTGGTGGTGTGCCGCCTTCTTAACTAGAAATTTTAGTTTTAAAAATATTTTAAAATGACATTTAAATATGTTGGAGTAGCTCTGTGTTGTAAGGACTCAAAGATACACACTATAATTAAAATGTTTTAAGAAGTGTATGAATTAATGATATTTATTCGAAAGACACAGGCACTGTGTTGTTTAATAATTGTCAGCAAAGTTTTCCAATCAGCTTTAGGTTTTAGACAAAAAAAAAAAAGGCAAATTCTAAAAAATGATTGCATAGAACTGTAGAGATAGATATTAATAAAATAAAACTGCTTGAGTGCCATTTGTTTACAAGCCAGGGTTTTGTGTTAAATTTGTCTTTTTGCCTCACTGTTTTCTTCTACCGTTGCAGGCTGATTTTGTAAAAGTTGCCCACCCTGACTTCGCGTTCAGAGAGGCTGCTGAAAAAGCTTGCAGGAGCATTGGTACCATGGTAGAAAAGTATGTTTTCTTCTTTTTTTCTCCTTTTTAATTTTTTTTTTTTTTTGCTATTTCTGTATGCATCTTTAAAAATTACTGTATGATCATCTCTGAAAACAGCAATCAACAAAAAGTATTTGCGCATGGGAACAAGTGTCAGTCTTCTGTTACAGATATTTGAGAGTTTAGTTTTGTTACAGTATCTCATGAAAGTTTTTAGTGACATTTTTCTAGAACTTGTGATAATTCACTAGAGGTTGTAAGTTTATGTACAAAATGCTTAAAAGTGGATTTCTCAAGACTTGGATTAAGCATACCATGTATAACAATATCTGAATGCTACTTCAGATATAAAATTTGGAGAAAGAAGAAATTATTCATGTATTATCTTGAGCGGCTCATAAACTATGGTGTGTGTGTACTTCATTACCCACTGTATCCCACCTGAAAATGGCAGGATAACATGCCAGCAAATCCAATGGACACAGTACTATCTGCATGGAGACAGTGCATGGTGTGTGGAAATGTTCTGGGAATAGTAAGCTCTTAGTCTATTCCAGTGGCAGTCAGCAGCACACTTATCTGATGGCAACCTTGAGCATGGGTTTTCCTTTAATTCCTTTTTCCTTTCAAAGTAAGGATTAGATAACTGTTCTCCCACCTTTATGCTCTCACCATGATCATCTTTGTTCATAAAAAAATAAGCAGTCAGTATTAGACTTGCTCATATTGCCACAAAATACCATCCAAAAGTATTTTTCTACCAGATGCGCAAGACCTGTTTCCATGCTGGTTTGTCCACACATGCTTTGTATAGAAATTTTCAACTTTTTAAGTGTGATTGTGGACCAGAAAGCATTTTGAAAATACAGTCCTTGGCTTTTAATGTTGTTTCATTAAATACTGTCTTTGAATGAGTGATACTAAGAAACTAAAATATTAGTCTGTGGTTAGTGCCTTATTCTTTTACTCTGTATTTTTTTCAGATTAAATACAGATGTTGAACTGTGTCAGAGTTTGAGACATCTGCTAGCTGATGAATCTGTAATGAGTTCCTTAGATCCAGAAACCAGGTACTTACTAATGCTTATAGATGTTTATAAATAGAATCTTGTAGATTTAGATTCTTAGATGGTATATATTGTTCCTTATTGTACTTTTTTTTTTTTTCTTAAATTAATAAATGCAACTTTTGGAAAATAAACCACATTTCCATTATTAATTTATTGGTCACTACTGAATTATCTGTTCAGGAGTTAGGAAGTCCGTAGTTGTGTAATCTTGGAGAATGTCTCTGTGACTGTACAGCACAAGGTATACATATGCAGAATAACTGAGCTCTGCAAGAACAGAAAAAATTGAAAGCTTAAAATTTTCTTCAATAACATTATTTTGATTAAAATTATATACTCTATTGTAGTGTACATATGAATGTTTTTAGGAAAAAAATTAGGGAACAGACTATATAACTTGATTTCACTTTATAGAAGCTTATTTATATTTTTCAAAATCAGATTAACAGTATATTTATTGAAAACTTTATGATTTCTGCAATAGGTTTTATTAGCTGTTTATGCAGTTATAGTTTTGAATTATTTAGTCACGGGCATGGTTAGACAAGCTTAATGGATAAATTACTTCCTTCTTCCTTCTTTCACCATGATCAAGGATGTTAGATTTGAAAAGGTATTTTTCTGATGTTGAAATACATGAAGTGTGAAAGGAAATTAAAATGGTAATTTGCACAAATTCGTTGAACATGTAGATTAAAGTACTGTAATTATTTTAAAGGATATTTTCAAAGCAGATGACTAAAGTAAGAACAAAGGACAAATTGTTTCTCACTGAGTAAATTGTTAAGGATCTAAAACATAGGAAATCTTTGTCCATAATAAAAACGTTCATGTAACTGTGACATTGCTCTCTGTGAAAGACATGAAACGTAAATAACTACTAAAGGCAAAATTTGTTAAGAAATTATGCTTACTGTTAAATGAGGCTGTTTTAACAGGGATTTACTGTATTTTTAGGCGAGTGGCAGAACTTTTTATGTTTGATTTTGAGATCAGTGGCATTCATTTGGATGAAGAAAAGGTAATTTCTGGCTACAATATATGAACAGAAATTTGTCTGTCTACCAAAGACCAGATAATGAAACATGTGGGATGTGAAATTGCATGATTATGGGTCAGTTTGTCTTCTGTGGAATTTTGTCATCTTAGAAGTAATTAATTTTGTGTATTTTAAACCACTTTAAAGGTAGTTTTTAGATAGTTGGTTGTCTAGTCCTCATCATTCCTTTCTGTTCTGAGGAGTTATAAGCAAGTCGTGGGATCATGTTTTCTTTCATGTGGTGTCTGGATCAGATATTTAAAATAGCTACTCAGCTGTCAGAACGACATATTTACAGAGAGGGAAAAGCAGCGCTCCATGAACCTTGATGACAGATTAATCAAGCAGAGTGTTTTAGAAGGGAACAGGTGTCCATGCACTCCTGTGGTGCTCATGTAACCAGAAGTTGTAAATCCTATTCAAAATTGAATATCTGGGCATGGTCTGATTACCTGTTTTGGGAGCTTTCACATGCTTTTGCAGCAGTTAGTGATGGATTTTTCAAAACCAGCAGCTTACACCATGCTTCATGATATGGATGCTCTGTCTGTTCATAGTTCATGTCACTGTATAAAGTTAATTCCTTGTTTATTTGAGTCATCCCCTCCAAAAAAATCTGTACAAAGGTTCTTTTACCATATTTATGTGGGAGAGTTATTCTGGAGATCATGATTGGGATGGTGTTTTGTGGCCTGGAAAATGGTCCTAGAATATTATTTTTACAGTTACTTTGTCCAAAGAACAACCATGGAACTTCAGCTCTGAGGTTTATGTCTGATTTGACTATTGGTTCTATGGTGCTTCATCTCCTTTCAGTTACAATGTCACTTACTTTTGCATGTTTTCCTCTTCCTCCCCTGCCTGTTCCAGTTATCTTCCTTTCTGCTCAGTGTTTCTTTCAATTCTTATTTAAGATTTTAGAAATCTTTCCGTGTTGTAAGTTGAAATTTGCTGCTGCTACAAAGAATTTCTGATTTTTAAAATAAAACTCAAAGATATATTTTCAAGAGTAAGGGTGGAATGGGAGGACAGAGATCAGGTTATGTCACTCTTTGGACTTTACAAGTTATGTTGTATCTGTACCCTCAGCCTTTGTTTTTTTGAGCTATGAACCCACGGACAATAGAGACCATACTCTACTAATGTGAGCAAGTTCACTGAGGCAAAACTTGCACAGTTAAATGTGTGAAATACTGTAATGATGATGATAAGACTCTAAATCACAAACTCCGAAGAGAAGGGTTGAAATACCATAAGTAATTTAAAGTCTCCAGAAAAGAGTGTAATACAAACAGGAAGAAGAGAACTTTCTTCTATATCTGTTTAAGGATGTCTCTCTCAAAGATGCTTCTTTTTTTATTCAGTGTTTTACATAGCAATCAGTTACAAGCTAGCAAAGCTTATGTAAATTCTACTTCAACTCCACTGTACATTTTCTTACTGCAGAAACATGGGCATTTTCTTTGAAATGTCAATGTTTTATGAGCATCTGATCTTGTTGACTTCAGCCCTGCATTATGACTTAGTTGATGTTGTAGGTCTAATCTTAAGTATTGTATTTTCTGCTTCATTTTTGAAAGAGTCTTCTAAGGTTTAAAAACTTTGAGTTCTGCTTGTACTGTGTCTGAAGATATTATTTTGTGCTTTATTTTTCTTGCAGCGTAAAAAGGCAGTCGACCTCAACGTCAGAATATTGGATTTATGTCATGAATTTCTGATAGGAACTCACATTCCCAACAAGATTGACAAAAATGTTTTGCCAGAGCATATTCGATATAATTTTACAGCTGAAGGCAATTACCTACAAGTTGCTGGTCTTCATGCTGATTGTCCTGATGATCTGGTTTGTATTCCCTGACTTTACTTTGGCATTCTTTATACCAGAAGTGCATATCAGTTATTTGACTTGTTAGTGAGGCAAATTCATGGGGTGTGTGATTATGCTTTTGTAGATTGTAATAATCAGTAGTATATTTGACAATAGCAGGTATGAAATAATGATTGTGCAGATCCTGAATGCCTGGAGCAAGAAGAGTGGCAGAATACAGACTTTGGATTTTAGGGAAGCACGCTTCACTTTATTCAGAGGTGTGATTCTATGAAATTCAATTTGGAAGGGTAAAGGAGCTCAAGAAAGCAGGTAGTTCTCTAAAAGCAGCATCCTCTAAGCATGTGAGAGTATTAACATACTCAGTATTAGTGCATCCTGATCCTTAGAAGCCAGGCAGATGTATCAGGAACAAGACTTGACTTTAAAAGCAAGAACAAGAGCTGCATTGGTACTAAAAACCTGAGAAGGGAAAACATGGACTCAGTGCTGGGTGAGGTGGGTAAGTTAGTGGCAGCAGACACAAATAAGGCTGAGATGCTCATCAATCACTTCTTTTGCCTCAGTGTTCACCAGTGATTTTAGTCCAAGGTAGGAGATTACAGTCTGGATTGGTGGACAACCAGATAGGTAAAAACACTAATTTCATAATTAGACTAGTGGTTACAATGTACCCTACAGGAGGACTGGTAATAGGAGAACTCTCGCAGGCTTCTCTCTTGAGTCTTCTGTTTAACACCTTTATCAGTGATGTAGAGGAAGTGACAGGGGGATTGCCTACCAGATTTGCAGGTGATAGCAAATAGGGAGTAACAATTGATACACTTGAAGGTCGAGGCTAGCATTCAGAGTGGCCTAAAAGCTGACATAATGGTTCAGTGGCAACCTTATGTAATTCAAAAAGGACAAGTGCAAAATTGTACACCTGGAAAGGAATAACTCCTGGCTATAGGACAGGCTGGGTCTGATCTATGGCAAAGGCCCACAGAACAAATTGAGATGAGATATGCCAGTTGGAGAAGTTTTTCCTGCTGAGGATACCTAAGCAGTGAAACAGTGAGGTCATAGTGTCTCTCCCATATGTGCAGGGTTTCAGGACCAGACTGGAAAAAGCTTTGTGTGACTAGGTCTTAGCTTTGTGCAGGAGGTTGGATTAGAGACCTCATGAAGTCCCATCAAACCTGAATTATCCTGTAAAAAAATTTACTTTAGTTATTGTTAATGTTGTTTTTCTAAAAAAGAATTAATTTAGAGTTATAAATTTAAAATTAATTTAGACTCATTGAAATGTGGCAGTGGCTTCCTAGACTTTCAGATACAATTCTAGGATCAGGAGCATATTAAAACACTCCAGGGTTCTTTCTTCACTTATACTATGTAGAGAGAAGCTTATTTCAGATGAAGGCAAGCATAAGTTGTTGCTGGACTTCTTGAATTTATTCCATTTGTACAAAACAAAATAATTTGTAATTGGTTTGTGAAACATAAAAGCATTTTATCCAATTTTCTGAGTCTCCAGATAATTTTGTTTCACTTATGAAAAGAACTCAAGCAAACTAAAAATATGAGAAAAGAAGAACGTTTGTGGGCAGATGGGCAGACTAACAGTTTTCTGCAAAAGAAATAAGCCTTTCTCTTCCTCTCTTTTCTCTACCCTGTTCCTGTCTCTTTTTCTTGTCAGATCCTTCCATAAGCAGACTTAACTGATATGGAGAGAACAATTTGGGTTTATTTTCAGAAGTTTTAATGAGTTAAGACAGCCCACAGAGTGGTCTGAAAAGCACCAGATGCTGGCAAAAAGAGGGAGGTGATGAGAGACTACTGACAGGAGTAGAGAACTTTTGGCAGTCTTGATCTGTTAGGTTGTCTCACTGCATTACCTCATTCCACTTTTAACAGGTAAAAGAGCTGTAATTGTCAGGCAATTTTAATTACTATTGTTGAAAGACTTTAGGCCTTTTCCCAACACTATCAGTGAAACATAGCTGTTGTGCCAGATCTTCAGTTGCGCCACTTGTTTCTGTTAAAAATTACTCTGTAGCAATGCGACTTTTTTTTCTTGTATTAGGTACGAGAAGCTGCTTACAAGATTTTTCTCCACTCAAATGCTCAGCAGTTGGCTCGATTGGAGGAATTGCTTGCAAGCCGAAACAGCCTGGCACAGCTGGTTGGCTACGACAGCTTTGCCCACAGGGCTCTTCAGGGAACAATGGCCAAAAATCCAGGTATAAGGCATGTATGGAAGGACATGTTGAGAAATCAAATGTGTGGTGTATGATGTCAAAGGTTGTTAGTTTCTTTAGCTAAGTTTACACGTTTCTTCCAGTGAAGTATTTTATTGCAGTTACATTTTGCTATGTGCCATACTCGGTGCTTGCTGTAAATAACAGTACTCACTGAGGAGGATCTGGTGTTTTGGTTCAGAATTGGTTCTCACTCCTTAGATTATGAAGGTGTCATTATCTCAGCACATAACAAAGTAAATGTAGTACTAAATTCTCTTGAAATAATGTCAATGGAGTTGTTTGTTAAAAAATCTAAGGGAATTTTTTTGTTTGGAATATTCTCTTGTAAATTTAAAATCCTTTAGGGAAAGATAATTTTCATATTTTTTCCTTCCTTCTAGAAACAGTAAGACAATTTCTGGAGAAGCTTTCTGAGCAGTTGTCTAAAAGGTGTGTCTTTTTCACTAAGTTATTTTTTTAACCATACAAGAGTAGAGGGACTTGTGCAATAACAAGTTAGTCAGTGCTGCTTGTTATATGCTCTGATGAAGCAAAAACCAAAACTTTCCCAGAATTTTGAGAGAAGACTATTTGTTTAGAATAAATTCTGTGATCAGAGAACACCCAGGACTGAATGCAAAAAATGCGGATAACAGCAAACAAGAAGACCAAGTTTAAGAACACAAGTTGAAGTGTAGGACACCTCTCCTGGTCTTCTTGCCATATGCACAACTCCATATGTTTTGCATCTATAAACAAATTTCTGTTTGTCCCTCTTGCCACCCTGAGCTCCACACAGCACAAAACAGTTTCATCACTGGATATAAATGAAAATGCTTTGGAGGTGTACAACCAGAGTAAGAGGTTCTGAATTTGGAATTACCTG